>QAOC01041134.1:127730-260268 GCA_003255005.1 Begonia fuchsioides | reverse complement strand
AATTCTCTCAAGGTCACGATAGCCGGTTGGAAATCAGACTGAAGTGGAACAATTTCAACTACCCTGAGATTTTGGGCATTGCCGTTCTTTGGTTTGGATAATTCCACTTTAAACTTTTCTCCCGGTAGAATGTCATTTGCTGTTGAAGCTGCAGAGAAAGAAAATTGTGACGCCATGGAGTAAATGGAACTGAACTATTAGAGCCCACAAAGTAGATAAAGATTGAACATACAAACAAGATTAAAAGATGAAAATTTTTAATTGCGTTTCAAATATAAGATTTCAATCGATTTTATAGAGAAATAGATCACCTGCCAAAGGATGAAGCTTGGCAAATTCGAAAAATTCATCAGCGCTGCATCCGAAAAGAACTCTAGCTGCTCTGTCAAAGTATATAACCGTAAAAACTTGCGTGACTGAAGCGATTGAGATCTGCGACAAAACGGAAATCCCCTAAAAAGTATATTTCAAAACGAGCCAGCGAAATATCGATAAAGAAATCAGTCAAGTTCATAAAAAGGAAGGAGTCGGCACGAGGACACGAAAGAGGCGCTTAGAAGAAGACGGGGAGTTGAAGGAGTTGGAGTGGCAGAAAATTTCTGCCATAGCTTCGCTCTTCTTGGTGGAGAGACGAGGGGGAAAATGGACAGACGACGGAGCTCCGATTTGTTACATTCACTTTCCACCGTAGCCAACCGCCCGTTGCGGAGGACGAAGAAGAAGAAGAAAGAAGAGAGGGAAAGGAAGAGAAGACAATTATATGCGGGTCAAGCGGGTCAACCAAAACAGACCCGCTAACCCGCTAACGACCCGCAAACTTTCAATTTTTTAAAGTGTTAACCCGTTACCCGACCCGTTACGACCCGTTAACTTGCGGGTCGGGGCGGGTTTGCCCACCCCTACCTAATTCTCTCTAAATGTACGCATTTTTATAATTGAAATTCATACCTTAAAAAGTCATTGCTCATTATGATAGAAGAAAATTTCATATATTGGAGAATAATAATTAGTTCAAGCACCTGACGACAACATACATCAAGAATACTATCGAAGAAGAAGAAAAAGCAAATATGAACTGACATATGAACCAACATATGGAGTTTATGAGCCCATATACAATGATGTGCTTTTGAGAAAATATTAATCAATTTATAACAACCTTTGATCATTTGATAGTGGAAATGATGTTGAGGTTTAATCTTCATTATACAATGCAAATATGGGAGTAATGACCACATCACCGACAACTCAGATGAAGATGATGTGAACAAAGTTTTAACTTTTTTCGCAGCAGAGAGCAAGATCTATCTCAAAAAAGATATGCATATGTTAATGACTTGAAAGAAATTGCAAAAATGCTTTTGCAAATGATTACATATTAATATGCACATTGAAGAGACGAGTTAAATTAAAAAATTCATCAATAGCATAATTGTGCTCACAAATTAAAAATCGACTTCCATCGGCAAAATGACTTGCAAATACATATGCTGACAGGTTCAAGAGTTAGCCTACGTAGGACATCTCCTCTAGAATTGAGATAGTAAAGAAGGATTGGAATGTTACCATCTCAATGAATGTTGTAATTGAAGGTTGGATAGAAGCTCGTAAGTTGAATGAAAGTTTTAGCGGCAGTATGTACAGTAACAGAGTCGACAAACAATCCTGATTGCTGTACAGTGAGATGAAGATGTATGCTTTGGATTCAAAAGAATATGTATGTGTATGTTTGCATGTTTGCTAGCAATCGTTGAATATGGTAGACAAATTATATGTTTAGATGGTTGTCATCTCAATGGTTCGTGTATAGGTCATTTGTTAATGGTAGTCATAATTGATTCAATGACAGACTCTATCTCATTGCATGTGCAGCAGTAGAATCTGAATGTCAAAATTTCTAGAACCAATTTCTCATTAAACTAAGACAAGATATCGATAGGTCTCGAGATGTTGCGTGGATTGTAATGCCAGAACTTATATGTTCGAAGTAAGCAATGGTAGACAAGAAAACATTGTCAATTTGCAAAATGCAACATGCAATTGCAGAAGCTAATCTAACATGGATCTCGAGTGCGCATTTTATTATGTGTATGCAGTTCATGCGAGCCTCAATAGACAACTACGTTGATCGTTTCTATCATTAGGAGACGTATCCAAGAATGTAATCATACTATATTTCACTGATTTACGATCAAGACAGGTGGCCCATCATGCGTGGAGTTGAGACCTTACTGCCTCCAAAGATCATATGTAAACTGGGTTGATCGAAGAAAATGAGATTTAAAGACTTTGATGAGCCCCAACGTAATAACATCTCAATTAGTCAAACAAACCAGAACGGTCCATTGTGACTTGTGAGGTACAAGTGAACATAACAAAATCATGTCTTAGAAGAGCATCTATTTCAACCACATGCGAATCGGATGCTGATGATGAAGACATATTCATGGGATTCAATTTTATCACAAGTATCTCAAACTACTCAAACAACCTGTTGGCACGAAAATGTAATCGTTAAAACACAAGTGCACGAGTCGCAACGTAGTAATAAAATATTGATCCCACGAAGACAAGTTAAATCTCTAATTTAAAGAATAAATTGTAAAGTATTACAAAGAATAAAGAATAACATTAAATGTTTGGTTTTTGATATCTATCTTTTATTCCTAGATTAAACAATTAATTAAAGTGTCTAACTAATATCCTAAATTAAGCAGAAAAGTAAAGTTGGTGGTTGAATTGAGAATTCATAAGAATCTTGACTAGGACTTTTTGTAAATTGATTTACTTAAACTGCCCTCGGCGGGTACTGCAGCATTAGTCACAACATCAGTTTAGTTCTGGTCCGAACAATTAATAAACTGAGGCTTGTTGTTGCCTCTATGGTTGGGTTTAACAACAAGTTTGATTTGACCGCACTAGGTTGGAATGAACGAAAACACTCATAGTTAAACTGTGTCACTCGATCTAACCACCTAATGGTTTTAATACACGTCTTAGCAACACGCAAGAGTGTATTGTCGTGTTGCCCTAATGACATGCCACAGATTGGCATGCCAAGCAGAGCTATCACCCGAGCCCGAGCTCGGGATTTTTCTAATATGTTTATTAATTTTGCAGGAAAATTAATTGAAGAATCATACATTTCCAAGCCAACTTTGGAGGATCAAACAAGGCCAAAACACATGATAATTTGGCGTGGAGAAAATGTGGATTTTCAACAAAAAAACCGAGAGCTCCGGAATCAAGCCCGAACCCGAACCCGATTGAAGTATCACGTTGCATGGCGAGTTGGAGTCCCATGCAACAGTAATCAAGGGTTCCACGACTCAACTAACCAGCATTTACATGGATTGAAGGAATTTTATCGTATTTTTAGCTTAATTTTTACGTGAATTTTACGTTTAATATTTGGAGTACCCGAGAGGGTTTCTCGGCTAGGTTTTATGTTGTTTATTTTTGCATGCTTGCATGGGGTTATGCATGAGGAATTTTCAGCAATGAGAAGGGTCTTTTGGGCCAAGGAAGAAAGGAAAATTGGCTGAAGAGATTCAAGATCATGTGGCCTTCACATTCTTGCAATCTCATTGGTCCAATTTTCCCTCATTTATTTCAATTTCCAACATGCAAGTTGCATGCCTTTGGCCCTCAATTTTCCCTCACTTTTTCCCACTATTCTCAATAGATAAAACCTCCCCCATTACGTGATTGTAAGGTTAATTTAGAATTTGAATTTAAGAAGCTTTTAGCTCTCTCCCTTTTCGGGCATCTTCCAATTTCAGCCGGCAACCGGAATCCCTCCGGCCACCGTAGGTTCTTCAAGAGATTCCTCCTCCGAGCTGGGGTTCTCTCCTTGCTTCAAAGTCTCCAGCCTTTCTCAAGGTCATAGGGTGAGCTTGAAGTCCATAACCTCCTTCTTCCATCGTTGATTTCACTTGATATTTCAATTCTTCCGCCGGTTGTCATTTTTCGGCCACTGCTGACTGTCGTTCCTGTTCCATTGCTTTCCGACCGATCTGAAGCATCGAGATTAACCTAAGGAAGGGGGTGTGAATTAGGTTAAAAGACTAAGTCAAATTCGTGCGAATTGTTTAGTTATTTCCAAACTCTAGTGCAGAGTTCTTAAACAAATAACTAAGAGTTCAGAGTAAAGAGACCAACACTGGTTTGGTAATGCGGTTCGGCCAACCTTGCCTACGTCCGCGCTTCAAGGTACCTCCTTAAAGATCTTTCCCGCTTAAACCTTGAGCTTCATTACGATTGACTTACGGGTGTCAATCAAACCTTTGGCTCTTTTCTTAAAGGAGCGTCACCCCTTTTACAATGATCGTTCAAAAAGAAACGAATACAATTTGTACGGTTGTAAAAACTGACTCACTCAATCTCAAGAATGATATACAAGGGTTGTAGAAGGATTTGAGAGAGTAAAAAAGCTTAGAAGAATTTTGGAGTATTTTGGCGTAGTTTTATCTCGTAAAAAATCTTCTTCTCAAAATGAGCTTGCTTCATCTAGTTTATAGCTTGTTGTTGATCTGCCCAAATGGGTCGACACATTGTTTTTGGGGTCGACACAAGCACTATCCATTAGAGACAGCGAAGATATAGCCGTTGAGAATTTTTTTTTGTCTGTTGGTGCTGATCAGTCGACATAACTATTTGTTGCGGTCGACATAAATTCTTCTCTGGAATCTTTGGGGACGACACAATGTTTGTGCCGTTGACATAACTCTGAAGAATCCGTCTCTTAGAAAATCTGGGGTCGACACATGTAGGTTGGGGTCGACACAAATCTAAAGGATCTGTCTCTGGAAAAACTGGGGTCGACTCATGTAAGTTGGGCCGACATATTTTGAACGATGGAGTCGACATGTAAAGTGCAGGCTCAACTTTGATGGGGTCGACACATAGATTATGACAAGGTCGACACAATGACTTTTCTAGGGTCGACACAGACAGTTTGGATGGGTCAACACATTTGCACGTTGCACTACATTTTTTGGTCGACACAAGTTATATAGGTGGGTCGACACAATTTAGAAGACTCGGCCTCTGTTTTAAACAGGGGTCGACACAATACGCTGTGGGTCGACACAAAGCATTTTGGGTTAAGCTTCTGGATTTAGAAGGGTCGAGAGAAGGTATTTTGGGTCGACACAAAACACTGCATATACTTGAAATTTCTGCAACACTTAAACAAATTGTTAGACGTTAATTGTACCCTTCAAAGAGGGTATTTCTCATTAATGGTTAAGTCTAATTTAAACATTGTAAAGTAGTTTATTTTATCTTTCATGCTTATTTTACATAGTTATCATAAAAAATAATTGATTGCCTTAAAAACACTTTTAAAGCCAACACGATCCATCCACGTGATTTCCTTCATTTTTGGAGGGCTATCACCTATCTTATTCCTAGAGTTCCACTCAAAATGTCAGCTTAAAAATCGATCTTATCATCGAGTTATCGCCGTCCAAATTCCAGTTCCGATTCTAGAATTATCGGATTATCGTTTTCCATATAACCTAACCTGATTCTCCCACTTCCTAAATCTGAACCCCCGCCATTCTGTGTCATTTGGTATCAGAGCCATAAATCCCTCCCCACCTTCCTCTTTACCTCTGTTTTCGTGTGATTTTAAGTTTGAAGGATGACCACAAGGAGTGGTTCCCATTACAAACCAAACCGGGATCTGATTGATCCTAGCCGCCTGGTTAGTCCATCTTATCCACATCCGAATCCAAATCTTCCTGAATCCAGCCTTCAAGGAAAAATTGATGAGCTCAATAAAAGATTTGATACGGTGTTACAAAAGTTGGAGCACATTTCTCCTTCTTTGAGGACAAATCTGAACCAACCACCAAGGAGAAGGCCGAATCACGACTCAAGAAGATCTCGAGAGTTTAAGTCCGAAGAATCGGATGATGAAGAATATGGTTTGCATGATCTCAACTCCAGAGATGATGATATGAGGGATATTAAGGTATTCATTCCTCCTTTCAATGGATCTTGCAATGGTGATTTGTTTATTGATTGGATGGAGAAAGTTGACAAGATCTTTGAATGCTATAACTATTCTGAGAAGTTTAAATTACAACTTGTTTCATTGGAACTCACGGGATATGCTAGTCTATGGTGGGATAGTTTGAAAATTCAGAGAAGACGTGATGGTGAAGAGAGTATTAATAGTTGGAAAATGATGAAATCAATTATGAGGAGAAGATTTGTACCGGCTCATTACAAACAATAGCTATTTCTTCAATTACAATCTCTTAAGCAAGAATCTCTCTCGGTGAAAGAATATCTTACCGAATTTGAGACTCTCCGAATTAGATGTGACTTACAAGAACCAGAGGAACAAATTATAGCTCGGTTTATTAGAGGTTTACACCGAGACATTAGTGATATTGTGGAGTTGCAATCGATCGACTCTATGGATTCGGTTATTCAAATGGCCTTGAAAGTGGAGAGGCAAATGAAAAGAAAGGGCAAGGGAATAGTGAGCCGAGCAAGTCCTAAGGCTATTACTCCTTTTAAGCCTAATACAAATGTGGAGAACAAGATTCCTTTCGTTCAAACTTGGCTGCAAAAGAAGGATAGTGAGCCTAAACCGATGCAAGAAAATAACCGGACCCAAACACGGGAGATCAAGTGTTTTAAGTGCCTTGGTCTCGGGCATATTGCATCCCAATGCCCTAACAAATGTGTGATGGTTATTAGAGAGGAAACAAGTGAAGTTTTCAGTTAAGATGAAGTGAAGGAAAAATCGGATATGAGCTTGGAATCTGAAGGGGAAGAATGCCGAGCACAAGAAGACCCCTTATTATTAGTTATCCGAAGGTTACTTGCTACTCAAAGCCAAGAAGAGGAACTCCAAAGAGAAAGTTTATTCCATAGTAGATGTCTAATCCAAGATAAGGTATGCTCAATTATTATTGATGGTGGAAGTTGTGTTAATGTGGTTTCCCAAGAGTTAATTGACAAACTCAGAATAGAAACTATCTTTCACCTGAAGCCTTATAAACTACATTGGATAAATGATAAGGAAGACCTTAAGGTTACCAAGCAAGCGTGCATCGAATTCTCTATTGGAAGTTACAAGGATCAAGTGATGTGTGATGTGGTTCCCATGAGTTCAAGCCATTTATTACTCGGAAGACCATGGCAATTCGATCGGAAGGTTTTGCACGATGGTTTTATAAAACAATATTCCTTTAAGTTCGGTGGACGATCCATCAAGCTAATTCCCCTTGAACCCGAACAAGTAGCCAAAGATGAGGTCACAAGGAAGGAGAATTTATCTAAGAATAACTTGATTATGATCAAGGAGGGATCCGTGCCTACTCAAGAAGGAACACTCGTGATAAAGGACCAAAAGGTCATATGTGTTGTGATTTCCAAAACACTCTCAAGGTGGTTAGTTTCTTTACCTGAACTCTTTACTAATTACTTTGTTTATGATTGGATGAAGGAAATCTACAAATCTGAATTGAGCTTAAGGAAGAAGAATTATGATCTTCTTAATATGGAGAACTCTTCAAGCAATGAGAAACAATTTGGTAATTCTAGTAAAGGAACCTACAGGCCACTCATCAAACGAACCAAGGAGAAAGAGGAAGCTAGCTATGATCATGGGATGAGGTTCTTGGAATCCTTAAAAGAATACTTCCAAGGAATATATATTGATGATTATATTGGGAACACTATGGTTTATAATTGGGATAATGAAACTCATGTTGATTTAGTTATCTGGTGGTATAGTACAAACCGGATTGTTGAATTATTTAGCCGTGGAAAGAATGATGTTGTGGTGAAGGGCATTGAATTATATGACTCAAAACTAGAAGTTGTTCAAAGTTGGCAGAATCTTAAGGCTGCCTTATGCCCGAAGAATTTTTTGGATAAGGTAGTCGACCCAAGAACATGCAAGTTCGAGTTAGTCGGGAATTATGGAATTTCATCCACATTTAATGTTCGAAATTTCTCTCTCTTTGCTGGAATTGAAGAAGATGAACAAAAGGGAGATGAATTCCAACTGGATTTGAGGTCAAATCCTCAAGAACCCGGGGATGATGACATGCCACGGATTGGCATGACAAGCAGAGCTATCACCCGAGCCCGAGGTCAGGATTTTTCTAATATGTTTATTAATTTTGCAGAAAAATTAATTGAAGAATCATACATTTCCAAGCCAACTTTGGAGGATCAAACAAAGCCAAAACACATGATAATTTGGCGTGGAGAAAAGGTGGATTTTCAACCAAAAACTGAGAGCTCCGGAATCAAGCCCGACCCGAACCCGATTGAAGTATCACGTTGCATGGCGAGTTGGAGTCCCATGCAAAAGTAATCAAGGGTTCCACGACTCAACTCATCAGCATTTACATGGATTGAAGGGATTTTATCGTATTTTTAGCTTAATTTTTACGTGAATTTTACGTTTAATATTTGGAGTACCCGAGAGGGTTTCTCGGCTAGGTTTTATGTTGTTTATTTTTGCATGCTTGCATGGGGTTATGCATGAGGAATTTTCAGCAATGAGAAGGGTCTTTTGGGCCAAGGAAGAAAGGAAAATTGGCTGAAGAGATTCAAGATCACGTGGCTTTCACATTCTTGCAATCTCATTGGTCCAATTTTTCCTTCTTTATTTCAATTTTCAGCATGCAAGTTGCATGCCTTTGGCCCTCAATTTTCCCTCCCTTTTTCCCACTCTTCTCAACAGATAAAACCTCCCCCATTGCATGATTGTAAGGTTAATTATGAATTTGAATTTAAGAAGTTTTTAACTCTCTCCCTTTTCGGGCATCTTCCAGTTTCAGCCGGCAGCCAGAATTCCTCCGGCCACCGTGGGTTCTTCAAGAGATTCCTCCTCCGAGCTGGGGTTCTCTCCTTGCTTCAAAGTCTCCAGCCTTTCTCAAGGTCATAGGGTGAGCTTGAAGTCCATAACCTCCTTCTTCCATCGTTGATTTCACTTGATATTTCAATTCTTCAGCCGGTTGTCAATTTCCGGCCACCGCTGACTGCCGTTACTGTTCCATTGCTTTCCGACCGATCCATCCACGTGATTTCCTTCATTTTTTGAGGGCTATCACCTATCTTATTCCCTGAGTTCCACTCAAAATTTCAGCCTGAAAATAAATTTTATGGTCGAGTTATCGCCGTCCAAATTCTAGTTCCGATTCTGGAATTATCGGACTATCATTTTCCATATAACATAACCCGATTCTCCTACTTCCTAAATCTGAACCCCCGCCATTTTGTGTCACCTAAATTATATCAATACAAAGCAATAATTTCGTAAATAGCACATAGAAATCAGGCAAGGGTGTATTGTCGGGATTGCTCGAGAAATAATCACAGCAAAGCAAAGATATATAAGCTCTTATTAAAACGAGTTCTAAAAGATAGCATGCAATTTCATTAAGCAAATCAATATATGAAAAACCCTAATTTTAATTCAAACGAAATAGTTCTACAATAACTATCAAGAGTTCATAAAATTCACGGAAGTTAAGCCGAAAAACAAAGGGAGAAAATTTTGGTCCTCGCCGTCGAAAGCTATTGGTCGCACAACCTCGTTCTCTCGCTACCGTGATTGTTGCCGTGAACCTCTTATTCGGATTTACGCCCAAAGATTGATCGTGAATCCCGTTCTCCAGTTCTAGCACACCCAATCCGTGGAATTCTTGTTTCTTTATGCGTGCAAGTCGAGCAGATTTGGGAAGCTGTTACGATTTGGAGGAAAATCTGGGTCAGTTTGGAAAGATGTTGAGATTATGAAAGATTTCTAAATCTTCAAAGATATTCTTGTTTCCAAATTTGAATTTGAATTGATTATTCCTTCTTTTTCGTGATTCTTCCAGCTTATATCCACATTAATCTTTTGCAATTGCATGTAAATAAAAATCCCGTGATAATAAAAATATACAAAATATCAGGCAAAATCAAGTAAAAACAGCGTCACTGATGCTATACGAAATGTTGTGACATCGCTACAACATTATCCCTAGAAATCCGATTATTTCAATTAAATCATTACTGATTCCTATTAATTTGACTACTAAAACCACGTGATTATTAAGTCTTTTCGAAACTTAACACAACCTCATTGTTAGAGCCCGCTCTTACTCATAAACCTCATCGCTAGTGGTCAACATGATCGAGATAGGCATCACAAAAATGATTATAAGTTGTATATGTTTTAATCATTAAATGAAAATAAACGTCTTCTTAGTGTCAACTCGGCAGTCAATGTGGCAAGTCACTATTTAATCTTTATCTCTATTCACCTCTCAAAAACATTTACAAATTTGCTTCTGATTTAACTTTTATTGCTCATGTTTTTCTCCAAATATTTTTTTCACCAAATAAATGACTTAAATGTTTCTCCATCTTGAGAAAAAAATATATGGTTTTCAATTTCTTAATATAGATTTGGAAGTCCCAAGATCACAATAGTGTCTATTATATTTTTTATTACATCATTTGACACCTCAATTGGTGACTCTTTTTCCAATAACACTTGCAATTCTATTTATTGGCTTATAAAGTTTATCTATGACTCTAATACTTAGTAAGCAACATGAACATAAAAATAAACAAACATAACATGTCATGCTTTTCCTAAAACAATTATTGTATAATATGAAAATGAGATACACATAGTTTCATAAAATAATGCATATTCATTTTTTTCAATCTTTTCTTATTTTTTTTACTTTTAATATTTCTTAATTTTTTGTGAAGACACCTTCGTAGACGACCATTCCTTTAAAGCTCTGCCCCACAAAAAATGTTGCATTTTTATTTATATTTCTTATTTCATTTCTTTGTTTTTTATATATGTAGACTTGGTGTCAAGAACTGGCAGAGGAAATAAGATGCACCTGAAGTCTGAACTTCGTGGACCACCAATTCAAACATCGAGAACAGAGTTTTGGGTCAAAAAATGACTAAAAAATCCGATCTAAAATCAAACAAAACCTTATATAAACTAAAAAATCAGCTCCAAACTTAGTCCAGTCACTAAAAACCCAACCCAAAAATATTTTATTTTATATTTTATTTTTTAACATGGATTTGGACTAGGAAAAATCAAAATTGGCTTGTATTTTACGATTCTAATTCCGATTCACCTTAAAACTGGCCCAACGCAAACAATGCATACCGCTACCTCGAGGCAGTCTCCCCCAATCTCTGCTTGAAAATAACCTCTCATATCGTTTGAAAACTCTTGCATGTAAATTTATGTTTTTATGTCATTTGAAAAACTATGATGGATGAAATGTTTATTACATGATGTATCAAGAAGTTCTAGTATCTTTCCATAAAATTAGACACATGTCACGAGCTTGGTTCTTCTGCTGGTTTGAGCTTTCGAGCCTAAAAACTTGGCCTGACTCGAGGCCACCTCTAACGAGGCCTGGCCCCATGTAGTCACAAAACAATCTGACTAAATTGTATCTTGATTTTTTAATAAATTGAACAATAAAAAATTTAATGTAGGTAGAAAATAATGTTGCGATCAAAGAAGAAACCCGATACAAAAAATGACATGCATGTGCAAGTTTTTTTCATTAGTGACTCATGTCAATTTTTATCGGTTCTCTCTCTTTGAAATACAAAACCACATTGAAGTCCTTTAGAAGTGCAATAGGCTTTTTCTTCAGTTGGGACCTAAATCAAAACTAGCAACTTTAGTTGAGTTATTTGTTAACTAGTTTCTCAATCAATTTGCAAACTTCCATAGAATTCTAGAAACTAGTAGATGTTTTAGAATTTTGGGTAATCTAAATTTTAGGTAAACTAGTTATACATGTAAGATTTAAAAAAAATGCTATTGTATTTATTATGATTTCACGGTTTTCTATACAACGATGTTAAATCGCAAAACTAAATTATACCTTACTTTATTATTTTGCCTTTCTCTATAGTCGTGTATTTTTACCATCTAAGATTTTTGAAATAAATTGTGTTGTACAGTCATTTGTTCCATAATTATTATTATTTGATCCTTGACCATTGGCGCAAGAGTTTTGGAGTCGAAATTTCAAAACAATGTTAGAGATTCATGCTCGATCAAACAAATTTGGACTTTGCAACTATAGAGATTATTGTTGCAAATTTGAAAAAAGAAAATTAAAAAAGATCGGCGATTTTTATCTTGCACCACCCCTCTTTTTTTATCCAACCTTCCCTTGAAGTAGTTGTAATGATGAAGGAAAATAAAAAATTAAACCCTTACTTTTATTATTCACCTTCAATTTGATTATAAGTTTATCTTGCGAAGCTTATAGGTCTGCCTACCAAATATTACTCATATAACTTTATTTTCTCTATAAATTTGAGCAAGGTGGACTTATAAATTTCATAATTGTATGTAAGTTTTCATTTAGATTTTTCCTATTTTTCCGTAATTTTTTTGTAAAAATATTTCTTGTACGTAAATTTGTGTTGCCTAATTTTGTAATATACTTCAAAATATTTACATTAGAACTCTCTCTAATGGTTATGCATATTGGCAAACAATTGGAGAGGATTTGTTCCCACTCATGTGTCTTCTTGGAGCAACATCGGAATAGGATCCGCACTTTTCCAGTTTTAAATTTCAAAAAGTTAAATTTTAGATTTTTATATTGTACTTCAGTTAGTAAGGATTAGAGATAACAAATGAGTCGACCTTAGATTGGAAAAACTTGACTTGTCAAACTTGTCGAGCTTAGTAAGCCTAGAAGGCCGAGCCTAACGACCTCTTTTTAAAAAAAATATTAGATCGAGCATGCTCACGAGCCACGAGCCGACGAGTCATAACTAGAGGTGGTAAACGAGCGAGCCAGCTTGCCGGCTCGCTCGGCTTGCTCGGTAATGTAGCAGTCCGAGCCCGACTCATTTTGCTACAGTATCGAGCCGAGCCTGGCTCGGTAAAAAGCTCGAGCCCGTTCTGAGCCAGCCAGGTTGGCTCGCTCGAGCTGGCTCATTGTTAGGCCTTGAAAAGACCTAATATTTCACGGAATTTTATTGATAAATTGCTTGTGATCATATAATGTTTTATTCAAAAATCATATTTTTAGGCAAATATCGCATGAATGCCGCAGCATCGCAACAGCATCTAAAAACGCAGATTTTGCGTGATTTTCAACAATATTTCTAGATTTTGTATTTTCACAATATTTTGTTCAGATACAGTTGTCAAGTTTAAAGATGGATTGCAGAGCAAGAAAGAAGCTGGAAGATCACGAATTAAGGAGAAGATCTCAACCGAATAATCAATTTTCAAATTTGGAAACAAGAATATCTTTGAAGATTTGGAAATCTTTCCAAATCTCAAATCAGCTGCAAATCTCAACAAACTTCCAATTATCTCATGGGTGAGACTTCTATAAGTATCTTTCATCGTGTAACGAAGAGGGGTGTGCTAGAATTAGAGAACCAACTTGCGATAACAGAAACCATCAAGAAACGAGAAATCATGGTCCGACACAAGATGGTACTCATCTCACCCGAGCGGATAAACGCATTCTATGAGCTTCCTGAAGCCACAGACAAATTCTTCGCCCACTCGGAGAATACAACGCCGGAATTCCTCTCAGAAGTTCTTGACACAGTGGCTCTGTCTGGAACTATTTGGCGAATCACAAAGCTCGGAGCCTTTACAATATCTCGGGCCTCGCTCCTTCCGAGTGCGAAGTGTTGGTACCACTTCGTAGAGCTGGCAATCGAGCCGGCTCGAGCCAGCTCGAGCCCGGGGAAGGCCGGCTCGTCGAGCCTGTCGAGCCAAACGAGCCGAGCCTTTAGAGTCTGTCGAGCCTATTCGAGCCGGCTCTGTCGAGCTTTTTAAAAAAAAATTTGGCTCGAGCCGGCTTGCGAGCCTCGAGCCTAAACGAGTGAGCCGATCCGAGCCAGTTGAGCCTGTCGAGCCTAAACGAGCCGAGCCAAACGAGCCACACAAGAAAAAAAAAATTTCGTATATTGAAGTTGTATAACTTATTCGATATTATGTAATCACCAATTTATGCATATTGTTTTCTTCAAGCCAAAAAAAATTTGCATGATAACATTTGTATGTATCGCCTCCATTACGCAAAAGAAACACGAAAACAATACATCGAATAAACAATACACTGAAAGCATCCAATTTGAAATCAATTCGCAAAAGAGTTAACAATTAATACTCATGCATAAATTCGAATCGAAATAGAAACACTGAAAGCATTCATTGTGCCATTAAAAAGTAAAATATGTTACAAAAAATTGTTTAATTGTTTCAAAAGAGTACAAAAGAAGGTTACTCCATAGGGGTATCGTCCGATGGAGGTGGAGCAGCTGTGGGTGAGGGTGCCTGCGAAGTACAAAAAATTTCAGCCCATTGTCGGTTTTGTGCCTCGTCGAACCGCCGATCCAATGTTGCGAGGCGGACATCCATCATGTCAAGCCGTCGTTGGACTCTCTCAAATGAATTCTCCATTAAAAGCCTGACGTCTTCCAAAGATGCCTCGATCCGGCGGGTTGTCGAAGGACGACTAGCTGCTGCAGCGAGTTGTTCTTGGTCGTACTCAGCCCCCTCGTGCTGGAGGGCCTGTGATGTCGAGCCCGGATGATCGCCTTTGAAGATCCACTAGCCGTCCGTGTTTTCCACAATACCCATTCTTGCAAGGGTAGATGTCGAGTACGTGTCGACTCTCCTAACCGGTACAGGTGTCTCGGAGGCAGGAAATGACACACCATTATCGTGGAAAATTTCCGTCAACAAAAGGTTGAACGACATTGACTTGGACGAGTTTTCAAAAAGATCGATCATCCTTTTTAAAATTACATAACCAACGTTGAAGTTGGTTCCAGTGAAAATGTTATAAAGTACGTGCAAATTCATTCCACTCACATGATCCCTATGACCATCCCTAGGTAGGAGGTTATAGGAGATCATGTGGTGGACAAGACGAGCAATGACGTTCAAGTCATTGGCTTTCGGTTTAGGGGGAAGGTGAGTGTTGGGATTTTTGACAACGGAGCGGAGAAAATCAGTGTACGCACCCGTCTCGACACAAGGAGGCTCGGTGAAAGCCTCATAGTAGCGAGGGGCTCTCTCGTTGTCACTACAGTGCAGCATCTCGTTGAGATAACGAGACGTGATTGTTATGCGTTTTCCGTGCACATAACTCGACACTTTTAAAGGGTTCGGTGAAAAAGTAAAATTGGCGTAAAACATGCGAATTGAGTTTTCGTAATACGGGCCCCGGAATTGAAAGAGGTCAGACAAACCAACACGATTCAATAAATCATGTATCGGTAAGTTACGAATGGAATTTGGTACGAAAACACGGCTTGGAATAATGGACTTGCATTGGAAATCAGACAAAATTTTTTGTTGACATTCTAAATCAATATACAAAAATGAATCGAAACGGAGGAAGCCTTGGATTTTTTGGAAACTTTGCATTTTTTACTACGTGAGGTCGATGCCATTTGAAGTAACCTAGACAATGAAAATAATAAATATAAACATCTAACCTCCTAAACCATATGTAAACTAGATGCAAGTGATTTTTCAGCTGAATTTATAGTTACCTAAGTTTGCGGTCGACACCTGAGATTTTTGCGGTCGACACCTATCGAGCGGGATGTATCTGCGGTCGTCCCATTAGAGATACTGCGGTTGACCCCTATGCTGGGTTCTGTCTCCAGAAAATTGCCGATGAGTTATTTCGAAACGGAGGTGGTTCCGTAGTTTGTAGAGTAAAGAGCAAGAGAAGTGATACGTACCACTACGTTTTAACTCGACGAGGGAGTCGGAAAGTGTCGTCGGACGTCTAAATGGCTCGTGCGGTCGACACTTGGATTTTGAAAACTTAAGACAAAACCCTCGCCGCTAGGGTTTTAAGTCGAAGCTCTGGTTGAATTGCGGTCGACACCTTTACCGAGGTCGATGGATATGCGGTCGACACATTAAATGGCGGTCGACTCCATAAAACTCTCTGGACGGAGATGCGGTCGACCCCGTATAATACGGTCGACACTTTTTTCACGCTGGAATGATGGGCGATCGACACATTAAATGGTGGTCGACTCCATAAAACTCTCTGGACGGAGATGCGGTCGACCCCGTCTAATACGGTCGACCCCTTTTTCACTCTTGAATGCTATGCGGTCGACACATTAAATTGCGGTCGACTCCATAAACTCTCTGGACGGAGATGCGGTCGACCCCGTATAATACGGTCGACACCTTTTTCACGCTGGAATGATCGGCGGTCGACACCGTATACTCCTGGTCGACACCGTCAACGTACTTTATAATGCGCAGTCGGCACCTTCGACTACGTGCGGTTGACACTAAACTTAGTCCGGTCGACACTCATTGTGTGTGCGGTCGACACTTAGATATATTTCATGCAGACACATAAGATTAATTGAAAGAATGGAAATTCGGTGACATTAGAAAAGTGAGTAATAGAAAGTACAAATGTTAATGTTTATAAATTACAACGAAAGACAGATGTACGGGATACACAAAATCAAAAAGATCTTCGACTCATCGCCGGAACATAACATTAACAGCTACTCTTCGAATTCCAAGTTCTTGAAATCCTCTTCCAGTTCGTCCACTCGTTGTTGGTCCCTCCGGACTGCGTCGCTCCAGTCCTTCATGCAAATGAGTGCCTCCACAAGCTCCGGTGCCAGACTTGCGCGTCTGTCGTCGTATACGCGTCCACCTGCACTAAAAGCCGACTCGGAAGCTACAGTTGAAACAGGCGGTGTTAGTAAATCTCGTGTCATTTTAGCGAGCACGGGATACATGGCTGCGTTGGTTTTCCACCAACTCAAAATGTCGAAGGCCTCGTCTCGAGCAATTGGAACTCGATTGTCCAGATACACGTCGAGTTCACTCTTATCGAAAGCAAACGAATGCACGTCGCTTTCTAGTTGGGCGTCAATGGCATCCATAGCATTTAGTGGTATTCTAAAACTAGAACTACCACCGGACGTTGATGCCACATTGGACGAACTATGAGTTCTTGCCCCGGAAAATCTAAGTTGGTAAGTCTCAAACAAGATAGTAAGGTCTCTATGCAATGTGTTAGGATTGCATACGGGGGCGAAACCTAGGTTCTCCGAAATTTTATCGAGCATCAACTTCGTGCCCTTGATTTTATATTTCGGATGCATAATACTAGCAAATGAAAAAATTGGAAGTACTTGAAGCCAATATTTGTGAAATTTTAATTCCATTGAAGTGACGATTTCATTAAATGCATCAATTTTTTTATAGCTTTCAAAGGTAGAAGTCAATCTTACGAACCACGGAAGTAATACATATAGACATCGTGAGCGCATGCGAAAATAAAAGAAGTAAATCATTTTTTATTTTTTCATACAATTTTATTATGTCGCCTCGCAATGTACTGCGAGGAATTCGCTTAAAACTTGGATTAATGAATTGTTGTATAAATTCTACGGTTCCCTCGTGATCAAAGATTGAGAGAGGTAACTCTCGCTGTGCCACAAATTTTGCAGCACCTTCTCGCATTCTATCATGCGAATAAACAAAATTTCTGGTTCCAAGAGCGTTTAATTGAGATTGCATACAATCTTTCATATGCAGTTGCTCGTGATTTTTTTTGTAATGCCGATTCATTGTGCTAATTGTTGATTCATAAGCATAATGTTTGGCACAATATTTACATTGTGCCCTATTTTCTATTGTCGTTCTTATTTTCACTTCTATTATTTGAAAATGTTTCCATATTTCCGACGTTTTCGATTTCTTTACTCGAGGGCCAGAGGTGGATGTTTGTGCAGATGTGTGTGTTAATCCGACAGAAAAAGCCGGCTTCCTAGGTGCAACTTCTTGCACCTCGTCGTCGGAAGACGGAAACGTTTCAAATTCTACGTATTTCGGCGGTGAATCCATAATAAATAATGACTATTTTGAACAAAAATTCTACTTAATACCGTTCACCGATTTGTTGCAGCTTGTTAATTGCAGTAGAACGATGCTTGAAGGCTATAGAGTGATTTCCACAAGAGAGTTTACGTAAAACATTTATCAGCTAACCTCTACAATTTATAGAATTCACGCATAACAGCTACATGCGGTCGACCTTCAGTTTTACAACGGTCGACCTTACGTTACCGTTGCATATGGAAGTTATAGCCGTTACATTATTACGGTCGCCGCCCCTCTCTATTAACACGGTCGACCTTTTTACAACTACCGGTCGACTCTTTTTCAACACGGTCGACACTTTCACAACAATCATGCTTATTGCGGTCGACATTTAATTAGCGGTCGACACTTAAAAACTTTCTGGAACGTATAGCGGTCGACACCTTATTTTGCGGTCGGCCATCCAAATTTACATATGCATTAAGTGTCGACCGCGTTTATACTAAGTGTCGACCGCACTACAAGTTTTCCGAGCCAACCGAGCCAGCTCTCGAGCTGGCTTTCGAGCCGGATCAGTTGGCTCGGTATTTCCGAGCCCACGAGCCAACTCGAGTGAGCTGCACTCTTGGGCTCGGCTCGAGCAAAAGCTCGATTCGCTACAGTGCCGAGCCAAACGAGCAAGCCAGCGAGCTGGCTCGCTCGTTTGCCAGCACTACCACTTCGTGAAATCCCGCATCTCTCCATCCTCCTCTACTGCATTCTAACCGGAAAACCCATCAACGTCGGAATGATCATATACCGAAGCCTCTGCACCAACGCCACGAAGAAGGGGAGTCAATTCCTCTTTCCATCATTGGTGTCCGAGCTTTGCATTCATGCTGGAGTGCAAGTTCTGGACACAGAAGTCAGGCTCCGTCATACAGGTATCATTACCCCTATGACTATAAACTACACAGGAGGATAACGAAGAACCCGACGAAGGAGACACCCAAATCCCCGATGTTGCACGCAGAGCTGCAGCATCCAAAGCGAACAGGCTTTCAGCGGAAATTTCCAAGAGTCTGCAGCTCATGGAAACCCGCCTGAGCCAATTGGAGATCCAGCAGCACTACATGCTGGACATTTTAGAAAAATTGGAAGCTCGATCGCAGCCCAACAATGCCGACAGCCCAGCTTAACCGGACGGCCCAAATGACATTGAGTCCAAATGATCTTCATGAGGGAGTTTCTCTACTTTGTTTGGACTTTTGTTTTTTTTTATTTCGGTCTATTTTTTTGTTTTGGTCTTGGCAATGAGGGCATTGTCAAATTTAAAGTTTGGGGATGGGGGTGTATCGAAATCAAATGAAATAGAAAAATTTGTCCTAATCCGCTAAACCAAAAATTGAAAAACAAGCAATCATATTGACATAGTTTAATGATGGACATCTATTTTCCTAAGTCATCTAATCCTTTTCAGGTATTACTTATTAGTGACAAATTAACTCTAATTAATTTAGGAGACACTTCAAAATAGTAGATTTTCTTTACACAAAATTGTTACTTTGAGCATCATTTTTCCCAATTTTCCTAAGAGTTATCATGTTTTGTTTAAATTTGATATTTTTTAAACTTAGCTCGAATAAATGCTTGAGACAAACATATTTTTTAGGAGAAGAATGACATGGTGACAAGTTTGGGGAAGAGAAAAATAAAAATATGAGGCATAAAAAGTCCAAAAATAAGGACAATCACAACATTCATAGTTCACCGGGACTTAAGTGGATGATCGGTGGATAATCAGTGTGTGAATATAATACTCTTCGGGACTTAAGTGGATGATCGTTGAGTAACATTTTATCGAGACTGTGTTGATGAACGGTGAAGTGTATTTGCAATTTCCCAAACCACTTTCAATTTTCGAGTGAGCTTTTTGGATACTCGATGGTGGAATCAAAAAAATAAAGGGAACAATGGGAGAAACTCTGTTGCAATTAAATGGGCTACCCGTTTGAAATATCACCTCGGCTAAAAAAAAAATTATATTAGGAGTGGTATGATAACGTAAGTAGCTTATTTAGAAAAGCCTAGAAAAAAAATTCTTCCTCACTCTTGAAGTCATGAAGCTCAGATCTTGCTTAAATTGTACGTGGAATGTATGAATTTGGACGATGTTTAAAGAATTGATGATTTCAGCATTATATGATAGAGCTTATGATTTTTGGGAAGATTAATGTTCATTAGAACAAATGCACACACTCACTTTGGCAGAAATACTATAGAGAAGCTATCCAAGATTAAGAAGAGTTGGAAAGCCACAGATTCGTGATTATCGGTTTCGGGTTAGGTTATTTGGAGAAAAATCTGAAAACTATATTGATTGTTTATTACTCGAGGACGAGCAATAATTTAAGTTTGGGGATGTGTTAGGCCTTGAAAAGACCTAATTTTATTGATAAATTACTTGTGATCATATAATGTTTTATTCAAAAATCGGATTTTTAGGCAAATATCGTATGAATGCCGCAGCATCGCAACAGCATCTAAAAACGCAGATTTTACGTGATTTTCAACAATATTTCTAGATTTTGTATTTTCACAATATTTTGTTCAGATGTTGTTGCCAAGTTTAAAGATGGATTGTAGAGCAAGAAAGAAGCTGGAAGATCACAAAATTAAGGAGAAGATCTCAACCGAATAATCAATTTTCAAATTTGGAGACAAGAATATCTTTGAAGATTTTGAAATCTTTCCAAATCTCAAATCAGCTGCAAATCTCAACAAACTTCCAATTATCTCATGGGTGAGGCTTCTATAACTATCTTCCATCGTGTAACGAAGAAGGGTGTGCTAGAATTAGAGAACAAGCTTGCGATCAAGCCCGGGCGTAAATTCGAAGAAGAGGTCGGTGGCAGCGATCACGGCAGCGAGGGAACGAAGCTGTGTGAACAACGGTTTCCGACGGCGATGACCAAAATTCTCTCATTTGCTTTTCGTTTTAACTTTCATTGATTTTACAAGTCTTAACAGCATAAGCTATTGAGTTGTTTAGTTTTAATTAAAGTTTGAATTTTTCTTATGTTGATTTGCTTAAGTCAATCATAGTTAATTCTTTCCAAGGTTAATTCTAATTCTTGATTCGACCACCACTTTACTTTTATGCACTTTACTTTATGCAATTTACTTTATGCATCATAGATTAGATGAAAAACTCAATTGAAATGAAAAACCTATTCTTTATTCTTTAATTCTTTTTGTAAATATTTAAAGTTAAGATTTTTAGTTTATTTCTTTTACTTTGCAATTAGTTCTTTGAATTGAAAGTTGACTTGTCCTCGTGGGATCGATATTTTTATTACTACGTTGCGACCTGTGCACTTGCATTTTTGCGATTACGTTTTCATGCAACACTCGTGGGCTCGGCAACACCGAGTCAACCGATCCGGCTCGGTAGGCTCGGAATACCTGGAGTGAGGTCGACACTTAGTGTAACAGCGGTCGATACTTAAATCTACATTATATTTTTTTGGGTTGACCGCAGATAGCAAAGAGTCGACCGACGTTGCATAAAGGGTCGACCGATATAATGTAACGACTAAAATTTCCATATTCAACGGTAACATCCGGTCGACCTTGGAAATACTGTAGGTCGACCGAGGGTAACTGTTATGAGGGAATTCTATAAATTGTAGGGGTTAGCCAAGAATTTCTTACCCGAAACTCTTTGTGCAAATTGCTCTCAAGTCAGCGCGCTCAAAATCCTTCTAGCTGTTGATCGTTCTACGCTTCCATTAACAATCATCAACAAATCAGTGAACGGTATTAAAGTAATTTTTTTTTAAATACTTCAATGTTTATTATGGATTCACTGCCAAAATACGTAGAAATTGAAACGCTTTCATCTTCCGACGATTAGGTGCAAGAAGTTGCACCTATGAATCTGGCATTTTCCGTCGGATTGACACACACATCTGCACAAACATCCACGTCTGCCCCTCGATCCAAGAAATCAAAAACGTCGGAAGTATGAAAACATTTTGAAATTGTAGAAGTGAACGTAGGAACGAAAATAGAAAATATGGCACAATGAAATTATTGTGCCAAGCATTATGCTTATGAATCCACCACAATGAATCGACATTACAAAAAATATCATGAGCACTTGCATACGAAAGATCATATGCAATTGCAATTAAACACTCTTGGTACCAGAAATTTTGTTTATTCGCATGATAGAATGCGAGAAGGTGCTGCAAAATATGTGGCACAACGAGAGTTACCTCTCGCAATGTTTGATCACGAGGGAACCGTAACATTTATACAATAATATATTAATCCAAGTTTTAAGCGAATTCATCGCAGTACATTGTGAGGCGACATAATAAAATTGTATGAGAAAATGAAAAATGACTTGCTTCTTTTATTTTTGCATGCGCTCACGATGTCAATATATATTACTTCTGATTTGTGGAGTACACCCAATGCACTCGGCTATATTGTTGTGACTTCGCATTTCACTGATGTGAATTGACAACTTAATAAACGCATTTTAGGTTTCCGGAGTTGTGAATACCCTCATAGTGGTATCACAATTTATCGATGCATTGTTGGTATTCTACAAGAATACAATATAAGAGATAAAATTTTTAGTATTACGTTAGATAATGCTTCCTCTAATGATGTTTGTGTTAATCAATTTAAAAAATATTATCATTTCGATAGTACTCAGTCTTCCCTCTTTCATATGCGGTGTGTTTGCCATATTTTAAATTTGATTGTTAAAGATGACATGCAATTTGTATCACCGCATATTGATGCAATCAGAGGTGCAATTTTTTTTTATTTTTTCGTCAAACACCCGACAACAAGAGTATCGAGAATTTTGTAAAGCGGCTAACATCAAACCTAGAAAACTAAAAACCAATATTTCAACTCGGTGGAACTCAACATATCTAATGTTAGAAAATGATAGACCGTATTGGAACGTCATTTCTGATTTTATTAGTCAAAAGACACAATGTTTTACTTTGGATATTTGTAGTTGTGATACGGCTAATCTATTTCTCTAATTTTTGCGACCATTTTTTGAAGCCACCACAGAATGCTCGAGAATTTATTATCTGACTACGTTTCTTGTGCTTTCGTGGTTAGTAAGATTGACTTCTACTTTTGAAAGATGTAAAAAAATTGATGCATTTAATGAAATCGTAACTTCAATGGAATTTAAATTTCATAAATATTGGCTTCAAGTACCTTCTATTTTTTCATTTGCTAGTATTATGCATTCGAAATATAAAATCAAGGACACAAAGTTGATGCTTGATAAAATTTCGGAGAACCTAGGGTTCGCCCCTGTATGCAGTCCAAACACATTGCGTAGCGACCTTGCTACTTTGTTTGGTACTTACGAAACTAGATTTTCTGGAGCACGAACTCATACTTCGTCCGATGTGGCATCGACGTCGGGTGGTAGTTCTAGTTTCGGAAGACCACTAAATGTTATGGATGTCATTGACGCCCAACTAGAAAGCGATGTGCATTCATATGCTTTCGATAAGAGTGAACTCGACGTGTATTTGGAGTCTCGAGTTCAAATTTCTTGAGATGAGGCATTTGACATATTGGGTTGGTAGAAATCCAACGCAGCCATGTATCCCGTGCTCTCGAACATGACACGGTATTTACTAACACCGCCTGTCTCAACTGTAGCTTCGAAGTCAGCTTTTAGTGCAGGTGGACGCGTGTACGAGGATAAACGGGATAGTCTGTCACCAGAGCTTGTGGAAGCACTCATTTACATGAAGGATTGGAGCGACGCAGTCACGAGGGACCAACAACGAGATGACACACTTGCAGAGGAGTTCAAGAACTTGGAATTTGAAGACTAGTTGCGACGTTGTACATTAGGAGTCGACCGAAGCTCCTAATGTACAACGAGATGACACACCGCATTCTAAGGTGTCGACCGAAGCTCAATCCAAAGCGTTTTATAGTGTCGACCGCACACTCAGGTGACGACCGCAGCTCATTCCAGAGTGTTTGAAGGTGTCGACCGATTTGAAGGTGTCGACCGCAGCTGGATCCAGAACGTTTTATGGTGTCGACCGCATATTAAGGTGTCGACCGCAGATTAATCCAAAACGTTTCATGGTGTCGACCGCTTTGAAAGTGTCGACCGCAGCTTATTCCAGAGCATTTTATGGTGTCGACTGTATACTAAGGTGTCGACCGCAGATTAATCTAGAGCATTTTATGGTGTCGACCTACTAAGGTGTCGACCGCAGATTAATACAGAGCATTTTATGGTGTCGACCTCATATGAAGGTGTCGAACGCAGATTAATCTAGAGCGTTTCATGTTGTCGACTTTTGTGGACCGCCAGTTCAAGGTGTCGACCGCATTTGCACTAGGTGTCGACCGCGAGCCCCATTAAATCCCAGACCGGCGCCCTAAAATCACATTTTTCTGACGACTTCTGACGCCCCACTCTAATTTCTTCGTGTTTTTGCCCTCATCTGTGCCAAATCATCAAGTGTAGAGGTAACTATCACTTTTCCTCCTCCTTTCTTCGTGTTTTTACCCGTTTGAAATGGCATCGACCCCGCGTACAAAAAAATACAAACTGTCCAAAAAATCCAAGGTTTCCTCCTTTTCGATTCCGGAGGAACCTATTGTAGGGCCCTCGTTCGATTCTAATTTGTACATTGATTTAGAATGTCAACAAAAATTTTTGTCTAATTTCCAATGCAAGTTCATTATTCCAAGCCGTGTTTTCCAACCGAATTCAATTCGTAACCTACCGATTCACGAGTTATTTCATCGTGTGAGCTGTTTTAATTTCGGGGACCGTAATACGAAACCCCAATTCGCATGTTTTATGCCAATTTTTCATTTTCACCAAACCCTTTACAAGTGTCTAGTTATGTGTACGGAGAACGCATAACTATCACGTCGCGTAAGCTCAACGAGATGTTGAACTGCATAGCCAACGAGAGAGCCTCTCGCTACTACGAGCCTTTCACTGAGCCTCCTTGTGTCGAAATGAGTGAGTACACTCAATTTTTTGTTTTATGGTGTTGTCTGCATACTAAGGTGTAGACCGCAACTCATTCCAGAGGGTTTTATGGTGTCAACCGCATACTAAGGTGTCGACCGCCGCTCATTCCAAAGCGTTTTATAGTGTCGACCGCACTCGAAAGGGTCGACCGCAGACTAATACAGAGCATTTTATGGTGTCGAACGCATACCGATTGTCAAAAAAATCCAAGGTTTCCTCCGTTTCGATTCCGGAGGAACCTATTGTAGGGCCCTTGTTCGATTTTAATTTGTACCTTGATTTAGAATGTCAACAAAAACTTTTATTTGATTTCCAATGCAAGTCCATTATTCCAAGCTGTGTTTTCCAACCGAATTCCATCTGTAACCTACTGATTCACGAGTTATTCAATCCTGTTGGTTTGTCTGAGTTGTTTCAATTCCGGGGACCGTATTACGAAACCACAATTCGCATGTTTTATGCCAATTTTTCATTTTCACCAAACCCTTTATAAGTGTCTAGTTATGTATACGAAGAACGCATAACTATCACCTCTCGTAAGCTCAACAAGATGTTGAGCTGCACAGACAACAAGAGAGCCCCTCGCTACTACGAGCCTTTCACCGAACCTCCTTGTGTCGAAACGAGTGAATACACTCAGTTTCTCCGGTCCGTTGTAAAAAATCTCGACACTCACCTTCCCCCTAAACCAAAAGTCAATGACTTGAACGTCACGGCTCGTCTTGTCCACCACATGATCTCCTACAACCTCCTACCTAGGGATGGTCATAAGAATCACGTGAGTGGTATGAATTTGCACGTTCTTTACCACATTTTCACTGGAACCAACTTTAACGTTGGTTATGTAATTTTAAAAAGGATGATTGATCTTTTTGAAAACTCGTCCAAGTCAATGTCGTTCAACCTTTTGTTGACGGAAATTTTCCACCAACACGATGTCAACTTTCCTTCCTCCGAGACAATTCTCCCGGCTATGAGAGTCGACACCTATACCGAATCTACCCTTGCGAGGATGGGTATTGTGGAAAACACCGACGACGAGTGAATATTCAAAGTCGTTCATCCAGGTTTGACATCATAGTCACTCCAGCATGAGGGCGCTGAGCAAGACTAAGAACAACAAGCTGAAGCAGCTAGTCGTCTTCGTCAATCAACAACCCACCGGATCGAGGCGTTTTTGCACGACCACCAGGAATTTTTGGAGAATTCATTTGAGAGAGTCCATCGACGGCTTGACACGATGGATGCACGCATCGTAACATTGGATCGGCGGTTCAACGAAGCAAAAAACTGACACTGGGCTTGAATTTTTACCAACTCGCCGGAGGCGGAGGCCACACCCACAGCTGCTTCATCTCCATCAGACGATCCCCCTGTGGAGTTGGTTCGTTCTTCTGTAATCTTTTTGAACAATTAGAAGACTTTTTGTAACCTATTTTACTTTTTATTTGTCACAATGAATGGTTTCAGTGTTTATATTTTGATTTGTACAATGCATGATTATTAATTGTTAACTTTTTTACGAATTGATTTCAAATTAGATGATATATATGTTGAATGCTATTGTTTTCGAGTTTCTTTGAGATATTGATTCGATGTTATTGTTTTCGTGTTTCTTTGGCATAATAGAGGTGATACATACAAACTTTATCATGCAAAAAAAATTTGGATTGAAGAAAACGATAGGCATAAATTGTTCATCAAAATTTAGAATTACATAATACGGAAAAAGTTTTAAAACTTCAATATACGAAAACAAAATTTCTATGTTGGGTTTGTTTGGCTCTGCTCGACTGACTCGACTGGCTCGGATTGGCTCACGAGCCGGCTCGAGCTAAATTTTTTTGAAAAAAACTCGACAAAGCTGGCTGAAATAGGCTCGATGAGCTCGACTCGGCAGGCTCGATGAGCCTGTCGTCCTGGGCTCGAGCCGACTCGATTGCCACCACTAGTCATAACAAGTTTAGTCTAACGAGTCAAATTATATGCAGATATAATATAATTTTACTTTATGTAATCATATCTTTTATTTTATTGATTAAAAAAATAATAAAAATTTATCATTATTACAATAATATTATAGTATTTCTCTGAATAAAATATATTTTTAATTTATATATATCGATATAAGATAATATATTAATTTTATAAATTAAAAATAAACATTATACAAAACGTTTGCCCTTGGTTATTGCCAAGGAAGTTATCTTTGAGGTGATGGGCTAAACGAGCAGCCTGCCAGCCCATTGCTGTAGCAGGTCTGCCCAGTCTATTACTGTAGCAGGTCTGCCCAGTCTATTACTGTAGCAGGTCTGCCCAGTCCATTACTGTAGCTCGGGTGGGCACCGTGCGGGCTGAGCTAGTTTTAACGTGATCGGAACCGAAACTGTGAAATACGGGCCAAGTCGGTATTTCTCAGTCTGGTTTCATATTTTAATAAAATATATTTTTTATTATATTTGAATCAGATTTTGAGTAATTAGATCGGATTTGCAACTGAGTTTTGAGTTTATATATGATTTTGATTAATTTTAAGACGAGTTTTATCTTATTTTAGATTATTTTATGACCCATGAACCAATTTTTGATTCATGATTTTTAAAGACTAGAATCGGTAACCAATTCAAACTTGACAGTTCTGATTCGAACAATGGTCTCAATTTGATTTTTCACACACCTATCAGTAGCTGGCCTGCTCACCTCGTTACTTTAGAGGGTTGAGCTAGCTAGTTCATTAACCACCTCTAATAAGGAATGACATGGTCGAATTTGGTCAAGTTTTCTTTAGAAAACAAGACATGACCAATAACATATGTTGATTTTCAAATTTATGATCCAACATTTTAACACCAAACATGAACCTTACTAGATATTCCACGTGATCTCTGCTTTTCCCAATGAATACATATAACAAGTTAAAAAATATGTTTGTAAACTAAATACAACAAAATGCATAACAATTACAGAAGAGTATGAAATACAAAACAATAAATTTATTTAAATGATCACATAATTATAATAGTATCAAATTGTATTATGTGAAAAATATTTGAAACAAAATGGACGAGAAAGAAAAAGCTCTGGTCGGATCCAATCCTATCCGTATATTTTGGTCAGTTTTGTCCCGATAAATTAGATTATAAAAAGTTATTAGGGACGTTTGCTGATTGAGCATAGCCTAATCCAGATTTGAGTCAATGAGAATGAGATTATCCGACAGTTCACGTGGCACACGGGTACAATTAGCTTAATTCTCACGCAAGGAAATTAAGATTTCCTAGACTGTTCAGTTTCTGATGGGTTTGTATTGCATACGGACGCCCCTATTGAAGCCTTCGAATCTGAACCGTACAGCTGTGCCATCTCACTCCCTTCGTAGAGGCCGTCTCTTTCTTCTCGGCTCGCTTCGTCTCTCAATCACCGCGCGAGGAGGGAGAGAGAGAAGAGAGAGAGAGAGAGAGAGAGAGAGGGGCATGTCGGGAGGTATAGCTCGAGGTCGTCTCGCTGAGGAGCGAAAAGCTTGGCGGAAGAATCATCCCCATGTCTGTATATACACATACTCTTTTTCTTTTCCCCTTCCTCGATTTTGGATTCTGTTTCTTTGTTCTACTCGCTTCTTTTTTTCGGTTTTAATCTCTTGTTTTAGGGTTTTGTTGCGAAACCGGAGACTCTTGCAGATGGTACGGTGAATTTGATGGTTTGGCATTGCACTTTGCCTGGAAAGTCCGGGGTGCGTTCTAATTATAGTTCATCTACATAAAGATTTTGTCTCTTCTTTTCGTATTTCCCGTTTGCTCTTAACCTGTCTTCTTAACTTTGTTTTTTTTTTACCTAATTTGGTGTATTTTGTCATCATTTTGTCCTTTTTTGTTCGTTGATATTTGAGTTCGGCCACACTTTCTTGAATAGATAGTTCATCTGTTGTCTGTATTCTATTCTAAAGTTTCAGTTAGACGTGGTCGTTTGTCGATGGATTACCAATTCTATACCTGTTTAAAATGATTATGAAGTATAATCTGTTAGGAATGTCTTGCAGAAATTTTAAATCTTGATTAAGTTTGGAATTTAGATTAAACTTATATGTTTGACTGTGAATTGCATCGATGAGTTTTTTATATCAGGGTTAGCGAAGGTTTCTTTGAGTGTGAATTGCATAGATGAGGGTTTATATCAGGGTTAGTGAAGGTATGCTCAGAATTAGGGACGTTTGCATTGAAGTTCAAACAGGATCTTGGTTCTTACAGAAATATCCTTCTGTCATTCAAGACTTCCATATCTTCCAGTTAATTTTGCAAATAAATTTGCTAGACTCGGAGGAAGGAAATTAATAATCTGAATTAGCTTCTTATTTTCTTGTTACAATTTTGTCTGCATAATGGCTCTGTCTTTGATTTCCAGATGGCAGAAATTCTTTTATTGGCACAAGTCGGCAATTTTCAACCGCCATTATTGATATTTTTGTTGATTTATATTATATTTTTCATTTTTTGGGTGTTTGCAATGGGTAACTAATTCTTTGTGAAGGCATAAACAGTTTCTTGAAATATTTTTGTCAGTTCTATATGAATAACTTTAAGTGGACGATGAATGCAGACTGATTGGGAGGGTGGATGCTACCCACTCACACTCCATTTCAGTGAAGACTACCCCAGCAAACCTCCAAAATGTAAATTTCCTCAAGGTTTCTTCCATCCTAATGTGTACCCTTCTGGAACTGTCTGCCTCTCAATTCTTAACGAGGACAGTGTAAGTACCCTTTACCTTATAAAATCTCATATTTTCTATAGGAAACAGAATATGCTGTTACAAAATCTATTGGGTTATGTATAGGGTTGGAGACCGGCTATAACAGTGAAGCAAATTCTTGTTGGAATCCAGGATTTGTTGGACCAGCCAAATCCAGCTGATCCTGCACAAACTGAGGGGTACCACCTCTTTATCCAGGTATGAATACTTTATTAGCAGTCTGTACAGTGTGAAGATCAAACTAAATATGTATAATGAAAGTTAAAAGTTCATATAATGTTTTATGTGATATTGTAGTCATTCCCAGTTTGGAAGCGCAAACACCCTCTTTATGTTGAGTTTTTGTTTCTTTAAATATTTAGAAAAATAAGGAGAGATTCATTCAATAAGGGCTATTTCTAATTATTTAGAAGAATTACAGGAAAACTTATTTTGTAGGAAACATGTCACTTTCAAATAAATCATAGAAGAAATTTTCTTGACAATTTTATGATAGTTAAAAGAATGAGTTAGAATTTTGAGACTTATACAACTATTTGGATATTATTTATTATGATATCTTTGGCTCTTATCTCTCTCTCTCTCATACAATTTTCATGACTTCTATCAATGAGCTTTTGATAATAAAGTACATAATAAAGTACAATAAAATTTTCTACGTATCTAGAATGACATGAGGATCTGTTAACTATTGAGAACTCTATGTGGGTGAAGTTGCTAAAGATAAACTAGATTCTTAAGATAAACTAGGTTCTTACTTTCTCAGTCTCTGGTCAATATAGACGCAAATAAAAAAAATGGAAATCATTTATGAATTGATTATTGAAAATGCATGCTAATGTATGTATCTTGAATAGATCCTTGATTTTTTTTTCCCTTAAAACATTAATATGTAAAGTTGTGAGCAACAAATACGAAATTTGGGGTTTGAAACAAATTGAATAATCATGACTACTTTCTCTGTTAAACCTGCAGAAGCTGTTGAGTTGCATTTTTTGACTAATGAAGAAATGGGTCTAGTCCTTTATGTTGTGAAAAAAAGGAGAAGGAGAACGATTCGGGATGTAGACATTTTATACAAACTCTTATCTTGCAGATATTTTGCCATTTCTACTTTATTATAGCTCTCAATCCTGCATTTTACCTGACGTAAATGGTGAGATAGTGTCTTATTCATTTGGCACCATATGTAGGATGCTGCGGAATACAAGAAAAGAGTTCGGCAGCAAGCAAATCAGTATCCACCGCTAATATAAGCCGAATTTTGTAATGGTCAGTTTATGCATCTTGACTTTGTAATGTTTGTGGAAATATATTCACTGTGAACAGTCATTGTGTGTCTAAGATAGTAAAACCAGTCAATAACCATCGATATCGAAACTTGATATCTTTTGTATTTATTTTAGCAGCAAACCAGTGAACAACCATTGATGCAGAATGTCGCCTGTTAAAATTGAAGAACTGATCTTGTGCCTTCACTTTAGTCTAGCAGGCCTTCCTTTATGATCTCGTTTTCTTTGGCTCCAATCAAAATCGAAAACCCACTAATTTTGGATTCCCTGAGTGTGTTTTCCCCCTTGCTAAACCAGCTTCTATGGGCTTGTTGGCTTCGACTTCTCTCGCATGGAGTGATTTTAGTAATTAAACTTGTCCAACTTTTGTTCGCTGTTGCGCTTGAAGAACTTAAATAAAAAAAAGGCTTATTGTGATAAAGTCAACCTCTCTCTTTCTCTATCGTTCTGGCGCGTAGGAAAGGAACTGCAATTATAGTCGAAGACACCCAAATCCACTACTTGGAACTTGCTTTAAGGGACGCACGATGTCCATTTTCGTACTTGATTTATGACTCAATTATATATCTGAAAAACAGCCATTCGCTCCGCAATCACCGAAAAGCAATAAATCAGATCTCATCCGCCACAAACTTTATTATATCATAATTTATATTCTAACCACTACTTAATTATTGCATTTATGCTCTCACTTGTGAGCTGCATATTGTATTAAAAGTGAACTCCATAATTATTTGCTTCACTTCAAGCTAGACTCCCAACTCGTCACATGTTATTTTACAACACTTCAATTACTCGTTATGGTAATTTCATATTTAAAGAGGGAGTATAATCTTGATATTATTTATTTAATTATTATTTAAGATTTTCTAAAGGGTGTTGGGAAATGCGAAGGGGTGGAAGAAAGAGACAAGGCATAAATTGAAATTCTCAAATTTAACGAAGCGGCTCTTCGATGTTATAAATGTTTGTGGGCCAACTTCTTGGACGGCACGTGGCAGGCATGAAATACCCGAACTGCGCAGCCGATTTGTCCCTGCAAAATAGGGGTATGAAGGGTAAACAGGGAATCGCGGACAAAAGTCAATTCCTAACGGTATTTCTGCACCGACCTCCGCCTTGTCTTTTCCACTGCCTTTGCTTATTATTTATTACTTCTCATACAGTATTTTATTGTATTATATATTTTTACCTCCAATTAAATTCACGCAGCATAGAGCGATGAAAATAAAAGTTAGGGGAGCAGGTAACTAAAACTATTTCGCAAAAATAAAAGGCAGTATCCTGGCTCAGTTGCAGCCTTATTAGAGTAATTGGCTCGAGATTCTTCACTAAATTCTATTCATTTATTAGAAATAAAATAGAATGAAATGTCAGTCCAAACCAAACCAATGTTGATTTTTAATTTCTAACCAACAATACAAATACTTTTGGTCTAGTTGCAATATTAGAAGTCTTTTTTAACGACAAAACCAGGGGTAGTGTTACATGACAATCCACTAATTTAATATTTGAAGTATTACTTTGTAATCAGACAGGAAGTATGTCTACATTTGAGTATTGTATTCAAAAGTGCTTTTGAGTTCATTGACGTGAAATAATTAGAAATTATAGAAACAAAGAATTACACATTTGGTAGTAGAAATACGAAAGAGAGGCGAGACAAGAGGGCACCCGGACCTATGCGCTCATCCGCTTGTCCTCGTCCATGAAATTCCCAAAACCCAGGCTCTGCAGGCAAAGCCCCTCCATGGAAATAAAAAAATAAAGACCAGCTGTGGAAAAGAATCGGCGAGGAGGCGATCGTGTCGGTGAATTTTGGATTCGCTCCATTTCCGCCGTTTCCAAGTCTTATCTCTTTTGCCCCGAGTAAACCAACGTGGAAGCTCGCCCGAATGACAAACATGGCAGCCAAGTAGCGCCAGGACAAGCCTCTCAAGCGAACCCAAAAGGGGGAAATACATCTACGCCTTGTCTTCTACTCGTTACAGTCTCTTCAAAGATTCACCTTCTCGGCCTTTTATTTAAGCTTGCTCACTACTTCTAGAGAGAGAGAGATAGCCTTTTGGGGGAGCGATGGACGGGGAGGGCGAAGGGAGAGAGCCCATGGCGAAGAGGAGAGGAAAGGTTAATCAGAGGCCGTACAAAGGGATTCGAATGAGAAAGTGGGGAAAATGGGTGGCTGAGATTCGAGAACCGAATAAACGCTCCAGAATTTGGCTCGGTTCCTACTCTTCGCCGGTGGCCGCAGCAAGGGCTTACGACACCGCCGTTTTCCACCTCAGAGGCCCATCGGCGCGCCTTAACTTCCCGGAGCTATTAGCGGCGGAAGGATGCGGGATTTCCACCGGGGACGACATGTCAGCCGCTACAATAAGGAAGAAAGCCGCCGAGGTCGGAGCGAGAGTGGATGCTATCGAGAGCTCTCAGCGCTACGATCGACCGTCGTGCGTGGCGGTTCCACCGTCTTTGAAGAGCGGCGGCGGTTTCTCAGATCGGGTGGATTTGAACAAGATGCCCGACCCGGAAGAACAGGATAGAAGGTGGCTGGGCTGGGACCCACAAAGTGTTGTAAAATCCGAAAAGAAACAAATCAACGGTGAGTAGTAGTTCGTTTTGAGCAGGTATGTGACGGCAGATCTCGGAGGATCATGCCTTTCTGTTATCTTAGCAGCTTTTATTCAATTGATTGTTTTACAGCAAAGCTTTAGAAAACGCTGTCACCCTTTTCACCTCCAATTAAACAGGAGCAAACAACAAAAACTCAGAAGGGCACCAGCACTTCGAGAACATCGTTTAAGAATCTCTCCTGAGAATGAAACCAGATCAAATCTGACTTCTCATCAACCAAGTCCAACAGAATAAGCTTCCATAAAACCTACGCCAAAAATCCATTCCCATATGCTAGAGATCTTCTTCCTGTTTTTTTTTGTGAAGACATACATTTACTAGACATCCTTTTGGACCAAACTAGATCATGGACGCTAGACCATTAAATAATAAAAGTGAAAAAAATACTCACTGCTAAGTCAAGAACGGTTTACCAATTTCTAGTCATTTTCCATCAGAGTTCTATTTTCCGCAAAATTTTCAATGTTGAGAGAACTATTATCGATTGTTATAAAAAGAAAATGAGGTTTTTTTGGACTTAAATCCAAGTTTCACATTACCTTCCTCAACTAGCCAAGAAAGAGAAATGAAAGACTAACTCAGTGAATCACGAATGTGATGTTATTACCATTTCAAATGATAGTATGTTACTATAGTTTTGGTAGGATACTAATTGAATGATTGATTCTAGCATATTGTTTCATGTTACTTTTCACAGTGATTTCTTCCGTAGTCACTCTTTAAGTAGTTTTAGTAACGTCAAGATGAACAATAGTAATACTTTAAAGATTATGAGTGTGAGATTCATTTACTTGGAGACCAATCTTGGAAATAAGTTAACTCTTATAAGCGTAAATATGTCCCAGATATTTGGCTCAATTTGATTTCTACTAGAAAGTTTGATGATAATGGATTTGACAATTATTTTAGTGAAAATAAATAGAAGTTCACCAGATGGTCATTGATCATTCTCAAATGATAGAGATAAGCATGTTCGATGTCACATAAGGAAAGTTATACAAAAAAGAGACAAACGTTATTCAAAAAAGTGTTAGCATTGGTTTGTGGTACAAGTGACTTGACCATGTCAGTGAGAAAAATTTGAAGATTCTCACTCACAAACAATTATTATCTAATTTGCAAGGTATACTTCTTAAAATTTGTCTTCTTAAAATTTGTCTTGATTGTATTGTTGCAAAGACATGCAGAGTTGCAGTTTACTTTGTTCCATTGCATAAAAAGTCATATGTTCTTGATTTGATTTACATTTATGTTTGTTTTATGCGAGATAAATCTCTTGGAGGTGCATCTATTTTGTGACATTCTTCGATGATCACCCAAGAGAAGTCTAGAATACCGCTTTAAAAACTAAAGATCAAGTATTCGACATCTTCAAGGAGTTTCTTGTAAGAATTGAAAGGAAAACGGAAAAAGAAGCTGAAGGCAATTAATTAGATGTGATAATGATGTCAAGTATTAGAGCGCAAGTTGAGTGACAAAAAGAACATATAGAAAATCTGTGTTTTTTAAATGTAAGAGCATAATTTTTTTGGGATAATAGAATCAAATCGAAGAATTATGGTATTTAGACAAAAAAGATGTTAGATCTTTTTTACTGTAAAGATCTCTTCATGCTAGTGTTCGACAAAGAAAATTCAAAAGAAACAAGTGATGGAGATCAAAAAATATTGCACATGAAGGTTTTTGCTATAGTTAGACAATGAGTAAATTCTAATATATTCGATTGTATCGCCGAAGAAATCGAGACTAATACTTTATGGAAAAAGTTAGAGGCACTATATGATAAAAATATTTTCAGAAACAAAGCTTTACTCATTAGAAGACTTGTAAAATTGAAATTCAAAGATGGAAAGAGCATGACTTAGTACCCAAGCGACTTTGTGTGATCAATTAATCAATTGGCCGACATGAAATTAAATCTTGAGGATAAGTTGCAAACATTATTACTATGAAGAGATCTTTATAGTAAAAAATATGGTTAAATGTAACTTACTCAATATAAAAGCAAGAAGAAAAAAAAGAGTGAATCTTCTTCAGATGTTCTAGTTTCTCAAAAGTCTGCGAGGTGTGAAAGAACTAAAAGTGGGCAACCATGGAGACATGGTAATCATGAACGATCCAGAGAAAAGTCTAAAAACATAAAAGACTTCAAATGTTTTAAATGCAAAAATCTAGTAACATGAGAAAAGAATGTAGAATTTTAAAAAAAATGAGGTGTGAGACACAATATTTACATGAAATAACTCTTGCGAAAAAAGCCACGGATAGAGAAATAAATATACTATGAAGATCATAATACAACTGTTGAGTTTTGTAATTCTAGCTTATATTAATTTATAGAGTGAAAAAATTCTAATAAGATTACTACTATGAGCTCACCGACATGGGCCAAATAGAATTCGGGTCACACCGAACTTTAACAATTTCCACCTTGACATGAATTCTAATATGAAAGAGATCTATGGTGCATGCTCGTCATCCTAGCCCAAGACCAATTTTCACATCAAATTAAATTATATCAAAATAAACATATATTCATACATTTCTCTTCCACACTGGATCTTACTAGGCTTCCTCAACAATTAATGCTGACTAGGTTTAAAAAGGCATTGAAACCTTGACGATGACATCTTTAAACCTCACATGATTTCATTCAAATCTGAACAAGTATCTCTAGCATCTTGATCAACTATATCAAATTTGTTCTTAAATCTTTGTGATTTCATTATCATTATTTACCATAACGATATCTTAAATCTCGATTCAAACTATGAAAGATCCACTCCAAGATCTCATCATCTAAACAAATATATTTTGTAGTATCCCACAAAATCAAATCAAATCAAATAGTCTAAATTACTACAATATCAAGAAATTCGAAAACCCATTTAAATTTCAAAATGAAACAATATCTAATCTCGAGATATTCATGCGATTCTTAATCTGCTCTAAATCATCAAATCTCCCAAAAACTTTCCAAAAATCCTAATGATGTTCCCTAGAGTTTTTACCTTTGTCAAAAATTTATCTTTGCAAAGTACATCCTTGCGTCACAGTCAAAACGAGAATGAAAAATGTTGATGTAATTTTTCTGGCAACTAACGATTGACTAAACAATTCTCTTTCGTCGAACCTATTGCCCGACTCCGCTCTAAAAATCCTAATGATTTTCCCTAGAGTTTTTACTTTTGTCAAAAATTTACCTTTGCAAAGTACATCATTGCGTCACAGTCAAAACGAGAATAGCGAGCGTTGATGTAATTCTATGGCAACTGAAGCTTGACTAAACAACCCTCCTCTGATGAACCTATTGCTTGGAGGTACTTTGGCTCTGGCAAACTCCTTTCATGTCATATGGGGGATGCGTTTTTTTATGGCAACTAATAGGTCAAAAAGAACAACTTTTCTCTAACACGACAATGGCAAGGGGAACAAATTACCTAACTTTTTTTTCGCCTTCTTTTCCAAAAACCTGCAATTTTAATTTCCAAAACTGCAATCGCAAAATTTGTTCGATCGAAGCACAAAACTCTTAACTTTACTCTAATACCAATTGTTGGGAACATCAGATAATTAACTTAAAAAATAATTTTCAGAATATTCTTGTGTGCTAAATGAGAATATCTAATTCAAGCTAAGCAATATCAAAAAAATCCAAACAAGTAATCAAACAACTATCAAAAAAGAGACATTGATATTTTAACGTGAAATCCTTCAAAATAAAGGTAAAAACTACGAGTGAGAAACCACTGTATCAAAATTTTATTATGTCAAAATAATGGATAAAATCAGAAGTTCTCTCTAGATCATGAAACTAGAGCAATGCAATAACAAATCAAGATCAGAAAAATAATAGTATATTTAACAAAATAAAAAGAGGATAAACTATGATATATATTTTGCCCTAACGGACATTCTTAAAATAGCTCAAATTATGATATCCACCATGCAAAATGTACCTTTGTATAATACGAAACCACAATTAAATTCTACATGGTGCAGAAAAATCCAAACCATTTGATTTCTTTTCCATAAATTATACGTCCCATAAACCATTTAATACGTCCCATAAATTATACTGTTTTTAATGTTTGATTTTCCACTTTGGTTTTTTTTGGGTTTTAAAAACACCAACTCCAAAGTGATAGGTTTTAGTTGGTTCGTTGCGGTTTTCAGTTGAAATCGAACTAATTCTAACCCATAGATGTATAGAACCATTGTTAAAGAAGTAATAATTTATCATTCTAAATAACTAAAATTATAAACAAAATAATCAAACTATCTTCCACTTAATTTTTAAATTAAACCCTAAATTTTATTTTAAAACAAAATAATCTTGAAATTTTGAGATTATGATAAAAGCTGAGGTTTTTCTTTTGACAACAAAACAAGTTTGATGGTTGTCTACCGTAAATAGCTTGAAAAGGAGATAGCCTACGGCTGAAAGCACCCCGTGGTTGATAAACATTTGATGTAGATATTTAATCCGCAGAAAAAGCTTCAAACAAAAAAGTGCCAAGTATGGTTTCAAAATTCAATTACTACTTATGTTTGGTTATTTGTCTGCAGATGTCGATGTCAAAAATTTCATAACCATTTATCCTATTCTACATAAAATAAAAAAGCTGATGTTTTTGTTTTCTACATAACAAAATAAGAATTCTTAAATTTTATTATTTAAATATTTTCTTTGTTTTGGTCCGGTTTAATTTAGTTTTTAGAATCAGAACCAAGAACTACACTGACTGTGATCGGTTTTAGTTGGTTTGGTGGATAGTTCATTTTTTTTGGTTTTTTTCCACATTAAAACTGAGTCGAACCAAACAATAATGTTAAGCTTGTTTTATTTGATTTTTTGGTTCAAACCTAACTGATTACCACCTTTAATAGGCAAGGCAAATCCCGACCAATTATACAGACGTCGTCTATGTTAGGATCTCGAATACCGACACGATTAAGAAGACGAAATAAGAGAAAGATACAAGAGGGATTTTCGTGGTAACACAAATCAGTACACTTCCACAACGGTATCATCAGCAAATATATTAGGGTTTACAGAATTAGGGTTACGAACATGGGCCTAAAAGAAACAGAGGAACATGGGCCGGAGTTACATTAGACTCTATAAAACCTAACAGTCTATGGTTCAACTTTCCCATTCTGAGACTTAGAATTTGCCTTGCTTATTTTCCTGAAACTTGGAGTTCTGGACACTTTTTACCATATATACAGGTTACACATAGTGACAACGCGGTACCTCTGTTTACATTCTAGAGAGAGAAAGAGAGGGGGAGGTCATGACCCTGTTAGAAGAAGCGAATTTGACTATAGCACGCTATATTGTAACATTGTTCAATTAAGAGAAATAAAAAGGAATGGAGCTTGTAGATCACAATGGATGTGGGTGTAGTTGATAAAACACCTAATAGCCATGTTCATTAAAATTACATGGAGCAAGGTAAACTTTAATATCTAGAATTAAACTCTGAGTGACCTAACATCTAACCCAAGGTATAGTTTATGGACCGCAGTGTGAAAGTTTAATCCTCCAATGTTGAAGTTGCTCTTTGTGGTGTCAAGTACGAGCTTCTCATCTCTATGCTGCTGAGTCACCTTGATTTATCCTTTCACATGCTGTCGGGCCGAGGTATGGAGGCTCTGGGGACAAGAGATTTTGCTTTTGGTACAAAGGTAGAGTTTATTGATCATGATCTCGCACCAAAACCAATAAATTTAATAATTAATTCACTCCTCTTTGGAATATTATTACTAACAAATAAAATATTAGAATATTAAAAGGATTGCCCATCCACATCCACATCCACATCCACATCCACATCCACATCCACATCCACATCCACGAGTGAGTGACAATTATTATGTTCTATAAATAAGAAAATCATAATTAACAAAAGGATATAGAAAAGCTGATAAAGCAGAGAGAAGCCAACGGCGGAACATCATCCATCCGCGGAAAAACGAAACCGACAGCGGCTTACTCTTTGGAATTTTACGCACCCACCGGCCACTTTCAAAAGGAATATAGGCTATGTTTGACTTCTTCCGGAGAGCTACTACAGGAGATTCATTGTGGAACAAAAACAATAGTGGAACTTTCATTTGTCTCCCACCCTGCTTTGGCATTAAAATTGCATTTTTCTATTTTTAATATAATTTGCGCTACATGTTCTCTATTTATCTCCTTTTCTAGGATTCAACGAGCTTGGTTTCCATTGTTAAATTTTTTGGAGTTAAGTTTTGAGTTCATGCGAGGCTTAAGGTTTGTGATCAGAGAGACGATGAGTTGCAACGGATGCAGAGTTCTGAGAAAAGGGTGCAGCGAGTCGTGTATTCTGCGACCATTTTTGCAGTGGATTGGTAGCGCTGAAGCTCAAGCCCATGCCACCATTTTTGTAGCTAAGTTCTTTGGCCGAGCTGGTCTCATGTCCTTCATCTCCGCCGTTTCTGAATCGCAGAGACCCTGTATTTTGCTTTTAGCCACTTTCACCCCACATCTCTTTTTACTTGGTTTTTGTGCTTAGTTTCATCTGTGTTTTGCTTTTTTGATTCTGTTCCAGCGTTGTTCCAGTCACTGCTATTCGAAGCGTGTGGGCGGACAGTGAAACCGAGTCACTGGCATGTGTTCCAAGGGGCGGTGGAAACTGTTCTTCGGGAAGGAACTTTGGGGGCTTTACCGGAGGTTTTCGCTTGAGGAGCGTCTGGTTCCCCTTCTAAGGAGGATGCCGATATGGAATGTGCGGACATGTGGAAGCTCCAAGCTGGGTTCAGAACTCTCGAATTCTAGAAACAGACACTCCCCTAATCGCAGGCGACGACAGAGACTAACGAATTGGCAGCAGCCTTTCAACAATCTCGATCCCCACCACCTGACGCCGGTTGCTGAGGCCAATATGAAGTCGGACATGCTACCAAAGCAGTCTGGTCATCTGCCATCATGACATGCCTCGGGGATGCCATGCACGAAATCATGTCTCAAGGAGCTATCACCCGAGCACGAGCCAAGGAGTTTTTGAACCAATTTGCTCTTTTTGTAGAAAGTGAAGTGCACGGAATCATTTTGGAGAGACCTACCCCGAAAGAGCAATTCAAACATCTCTTCACATGGGAAATAGAGGCCCGATCAAGCTGTTTTCAAGCTTAGAAGGTCATCGAAAAAAGATCAAGACCGTAGCCCAAGAGAAGACCAAACCAGGTACAAGTCGGGTACAAGTCGAGCCCATGGAACAAGGACACCAAACCAAGTCCAAGATGTAGGGAGAGCTTCAGATCTCTCTCTCCATTTAATTTATTTTATCTTTTTACATTTTTGCACAAACACTTATCTAGGATTAGGATTTTTGCATGAGTTTTAACTTTTACGTGGGTTTTTGGGACCCACCGGCCTTGTTAGAAGGGGACATTAATTCATCTTGTTACCTAGGTTTTCATTAGTTGCGTTTTGAAATAGAAAGAGTGTTCTTGCCTCTCTTCTCCTTGGTCGGTTCTCCCTCAAAGACTTGGAATTTTCCGGTGAGTCATATCCGGTAATCTCCGAGAGTTTTTTCAAGATTTTTGCTCCCCTTCCGAGCTAGGGTGAGTTAGGGCGTGCTACACGACTTCAACCACTTTTCTGTGGACTTTGGGTAAGCGTGTAATCCACATTAGCTCTTTTCCATCCTCGGTTACCATCTAATTTCCCGAACCATCCCATTGAATCCCTTCGTTCCATCCAATTTTTACCACCCGATACTCCTATCTGCGTAACTCCTGATTCCGTCGAGCTATTACCCTAATTTTTGGATGATAAGCTCTACTCTCGTTCCATAACAAACCCTCCAAATTTCAGCCACAAAATCCATATGCAGCTCGAGAATCGCCTATCACAATAACACCTAAAATCTTGGATTTTTCTCTAAGTCGGATCTCAACCGACACCTTTTTTTTTTATCTTCTTCATTCCTTAACCGATTACATATCAGATCATTACACGCATGGAAGAAGAAGAAAGCTTCTCAACTTATTCATCTAAAAATAATGGAATTTCTATGCTCCAAAACCGTCCTCACTTTTTAAAAAGAGCGTTTTCTGAGGAGACCCATTGCAGCAGCAGTGTCTGGAGTCGATTCTAGTGTGATTTTGTAAGTCCCTGGCGCACGATTCTCAGCTGTTTCTTAGAAGAAAAAAAGAGGAGGCAGACATGTTTTCGTCCATCCTGTCAAATATCCACCTTTTCAGGATCAAACTGCTAACAACTTAAACGAATTCCTTCGTCCAATTGATAGAGAGCATGCTGGCAAGAATGAAATTCACAATGAACGGAACCGCCAATCAGTCGACACTAGTCAAAGATGATGGAAACGTTGACTTACAAGCACCAAGTTCCTTCTCTATTTTCAATCCCTAGTTCAAGGTGAGTGGGATGACATAACAAGGGAGGAAACTGGCTTTTGGAAGGGACCTAGCAGACGCATAGAATTGGAAATGCCAAGCACAACTCATGGGTTCACGTCAGTTTTTTGGCAAAAAAAATAACTGATCTCGTGGGTCGGTTATTTGGTTTAGATCACTGATCCATACCCGATCCTAAATGAAAATCGATCCAAAACCGATCCAATTTTTAGTTCGGTTTTGGGTCGGTTTCGGGTATTATCCATTATGTTAGACTCGATTTGGGTTCGGGTCACGCATCATTTACTAAAACAGTGATCTCATTATTGCATATTCTAGCAAAACCATCCATCAAAGCCATCGTCAACCATTGGTCAGTTTTTGTGTCGGGTCATCAACCAAGATCAATTCTAATTTCAAACAATACCATCAACCAATTAAAAATTTTAATTCTAATTTCACGAAATTCAATTCTAGTTCCAAACACCCAACAATATATGCAAATATAACCAAATTCAATTACAAAACTAAACAATATATTCAAATATCAATTAATGAGATGTTTTGCACAAATTAAAGATCCATTATTTGCGTCTTTTCGATCCAAGTGTAGAAGATCTGAGTAAAACAGAAAATAACAGAGTTTAGTAAGCAAAAATACATATAACTAAGCAAAATAATGTAAACATGGTGAAGAATGAATTACCATAGGCTCGTAATGGTTCAGTTTTGTTATATCCTCACTTTTTTTTGTGGCACAATCATATCAACCTAAAGCTAACCATCAAACAAATCAAATTACGTTAAAACAACTCAATTATGTATGATAAAATAAATAAACTATGTTATTTGAACTCAATTATAGCAAGAAATTGTTATGCCGATTTCGAATTCTGTTTCTTCTTGTAATGAGTCATAAGCAGTAGACCGTCTATCTGAATCACGAATCCAACTTTGGAGACAAATGATTACCATCTTCAGAACTAAAGAACTTCGAAAAGGATCCAAAACTCTACCTCTACAGTTTAAAGTCGACTCTGACGCAACTGTTGAAATAAGAATATCGAGAATATCTCTCGCTATTCGACTCAAAGTAGGATACTCATCCGTATGCATTTTTCACCAATGCAATAAGTCGCTTGTCGTCGGTGAAGTCTTCAAGTTTTGCAAAAAAATAACGATCTACTTCATTTGCTTGACCGAAGTCATTTTCGCTATTAACTCCAGCCTTAAAAGTTGACTACCTCAAAATCATTGACGATAGCCATACAATCATCCTCAACGTCAATAGGTCTTGATAGTTGTACCTTATATTCAACATACAACAGTCTAATTGTAGTTCGACAATAGTTGCAATGTGCTCTACTTATTCCATTACCAGAATTTTTTTTCGTGAAGTGATCTTATGCTTTATTTTCTCTTTTACGTCGTTTTGTGCTTCCATTCATAGTATTATCCATTCTAATAAAATAAAAATAAAAAGAGTAAGAACAGAAGAACACCTACAAATTCACATTTTAAGAGCAGAAAAAAAAAGTAAGATACATTTGTTACTTCCACCATGTTAGGTGAAAAAACTAAATTTGGCCAATACCATTAAATTCTTGAAAGTTACAGTTTTGATTGTTTTTCACCTGTTTATATAATTAAGCTTTTGGAACATCATTGAAATTTTTGTAGACAGATGGATAGTGTGCATTGAGGGAGCAGCAGTGAAGTTAGTAAAGGTATATGCTGGGCAGTTACAAGGCAATACCACTAGGAAAGCGGATCAAGTATATGTTTTTGACGAACGAGGGTTGCTAATGATGAAATGAAAAACGGCCTCGAGGTTGAAGGATCGAGATTAACCTAAGTGGGGGTGAATTAGGGTAACTAAAGTTTTTCGAGACTAAGTCAAATTCGTTCGAATTGTTTAGTTATTTCAAAACTCTAGTGCGAAATTCTTAAACAAATAACTAAGAGTTCAGAGTAAAGAGAACAACACCGATTTGGTAATGCGGTTCGGCCAACCTTGCCTACGTTTGCGCTTCAAGGTACCTCCTTGAAGATCTTTCCTGCTCAAACCTTGAGCTTCACTACGATTGACTTACGGGTGTCAACAAACATTTGACTCTTTTCTTGAAGGAGCGTCACCCCTTTTACAATGATCGTTCAAAAAGAAACAAATACAATTTGTACGGTTGTAAAAACTGACTCACTCAATCTCAAGAATGATATACAAGGGTTGTAGTAGGATTTGAGAGAGTAAAAAGCTGAGAAGAATTTGGCAGTATTTCGGCGTAGTTTTATCTCGTCAAAAATCTTCTTCTCAAAATGAGCTTGCTTCATCTATTTATAGTTTGCTGTTGATCTGCCCAAATGGGTCGACATATTACTGTTGGAGTCGACACAAGCACTATCCGTTAGACACAGCGAAGATATAGCCGTAGAAAATTTTTTTGTCTGTTGGTGCTGATCGGTCGACATAACTATTTGTTGCGGTCGACATAAATTCTTCTCTGGAATCTTTGGGGACGACACAATGTTTGTGCGGTCAACATAACTTTGAAGAATCCGTCTCTTAGAAAATCTGGGGTCGACACAAATCTAAAGGATCCGTCTCTGGAAAAAAACTGGGGTCGACACATGTAGGTTGGGTCGACATATTTTGAACGATGGAGTCGACATGTAAAGTGCAGGCTCAGCTTTGAGGGGTCGACACATAGATTATGATAAGGTCGACACAATGACTTTTCTAGGGTCGACACAAACAGTTTGTATGTGTCGACACATTTGCACGCTGCACTACATTTTTGGGTCGACACAAGTTATATAGGTGGGTCGACACAATTTGGAAGACTCGGTCTCTATTTTGAACAGGGGTCGACACAAAGCATTTTCGGTTAAGCTTCTGGATTTTACAAGGGTCGACACAAAGTATTTTGGGTCGACACAAAACACTGCATTTACTTGAAGTTTCTGCAACACTTAAACAAATTGTTAGACTTTAATTGTATCTTCAAAGAAGGTATTTCTCATGAATGGTTAAGTCTAATTTAAACATTGTAAAATAGTTTATTTTATCTTTCATGCTTATTTTACATAGTTATCATAAAAAATAATTGATTGCTTTAAAAACACTTTTAAAGCCAACAATCTCCCCTTTTTTGATGATGACAAAAAATTTTTTGAAAGATAAATTGCTCTCCCATAGACACAACATGTATAAAAGATATTCAATATTCCCCCATACAAAGACACTCATGCATGACAAATTAATATAACGTATGCATAACTTATGCATAGACAGATTATCACAAATTATCATAACTTATGTATTTTCTCCCCCATTGACATTATAAAAAAGAATAAACATAAATATATAGAATATTCAATACGAGTAAAGTAGCATTGTTTATACAAAAGAAGAGATAAGCAAGAAATTAAGAGTTCTCCTAAGACAAGAAAAAAAGACTTTCCTCTACTACTCTACAGCTGATGAAGAGATGGGAGAGTTAAGTACAATGGTGCCTGCAGCAGATGGAGGCCCAAATGTACATGGAGTAGGTAGCACAACTGTTCCAGGAGAGGATAAGGGTATTGTAGCAGCGGCAGGAGTAGTAATTTCCACCTCCATAGGAGCAACTGCCAGTGCAATGGCTGAAGAGAGAGCTGGAGATTGAACAGAAGAGGGAAAAAGTGAAGGAATTGGCGAGGGATCTTGAGCACGATCAGAAGGTCCAGACATACTAGGCAGATCCATACCATTGATAGTATCACCTCTCAAGGTTGTCATGAAGAAAATCAACCTTATGATGAAGTGCAAAATTGGATGCGGCAAGAGAATCTACTGTCCTTTGAAGAGTATCATTATGGTGGACAAGAGACTCTACTGTGAAAGCTAAGCTTGAGATCTGTCCCGTGAGCAAATCAAAATGTTCTTCCATCAATGAAGTAATTCGATGTGAGCGGGAAGAGGATCTATGCTCGGGATGTACACCAACATCATCACCAGTCTGTGTAGGATCTTCACGAGCATGAGGATCAGCTATGGCCATCTTGTATTGCCAGATCCCATTCTCGTCTTGAGCTAAGCCCATTCGAGCAAGTGTCGAAGAACTATACTTTTCAAATTTTCTGACCCGAGTGAGTGGCTCAGAAGAAGGAATCTCAACCCCGTTTTGTCGAAGAATTTCTATTATTAAGAGGTTGAAGGGCAAGGACTTGGATTCCTTATCCATGACATCCATCATCCGTCGCATGATGATATATCCTAATGTCTATGCAACGTCTCCTAAAGAACATGAAAAGTACATACAGCTCCATGTTGTTGATGTAGTCTTTGTGACCATCCTTGGATAATAGATTATATGTGAGAAAGTGATGAACTAGGCGAGCCACAATATTGAGATCACTGGCCTTGGGTCGATAAGGCACTGAATCGAGATCATTCCCGATTTTTCTAAGAAAAGGCCAGTACTCTTCATCCTTCATGATTTTAGGCTCGGAGTGCTGCTCATAATATGTATTAGTTCTTTCATCGGATGTACAATTTAGTATGATATTCTGTTGATAACTCGTGAATTGTATCTTCTTTCCAAAAATGTAGCTCTTAAGGAGAAATGGTTTTTGAGTGTAATATAGATTTGCATATAATAATCTCACCGCTTTTTCGGAATAGGGACCATAGAAGGATAAAAGTTCTGAAATTCCTAGAAACTCACAGCTTTGTTGGATATCTATTCCAGGAATAGAATTATGCTCATATATCCTACTTAAAATGAGAGGTTTGTTCTGAAAAATTGAATAAAACTTATCTTGGCTGCTTTATTTTCGGAATATGAATTTGTCTAACTTGGAGGGTTGAATTTATGTGGGCAGAGCAGAGGAGGAGACTGCAATATCCTTTGATTTAATGGCTGACCTCTTCCTTCTGCTGGAATTTTTGAGGTGGAAGCCATTTGAGGAGAGGAAATCGGAGGCTGGAGGTTTGGGTCGACCGAAAGAGGATCGCAAAAATCGTTGGAACAGAGATGGCCCGCGAGAGAGATTTTGAAGAATGAAAATGGCGCTATAGGGTTTTAATTACTTCTCCTTTTAAAAAGTTTGGGTCGACCGAAACAATTTCTTTGTGTCGGCCCTTTTGGAGTATACCCGAGAGAGAATGAAATTGTAGAAAGAACAGACCGGTCGACCGCTTCACAAATTGTGTCGACTGATCGAAGGCAGAAACAAAGGACCGGTCGACATACCAGGGTTTATGTCGACCCCTTCTGCAACAGATTCATAGTCCGGTCGACATACTCTTCCTTATGTCAACCGCTGTTTCAGGAGACAGCATGAAGAGAATGATGTTTCTAAACACCATCAACTCGAATTACTCCTAATTGAATTCTTATTTCATTGAAGGTCTTTTCATCCAAAGGCTTAGTAAATATATCAGCTAATTGATCACTTGACTTGACAAATTCCAAGATAATATCCCCTTTTTGGACATGATCTAATTTCTCCGCGCATTTTAGCATTCTTGACTGGAGGGAAGTATTTGATCAGAAATTTTTTTGCAAGATCTTCCCACGAGTTTACTGAATTACGCGGGATTGAATTGAGCCACGCTTTCGCTCGGTCGCACAGCGAGTAAGGAAACAGTTTCATCCTCAAAATTTCACCGTGTGCTGTAGCTTCTGCAAATATGTCACACAGCCGAGAGAATTCTACAAGGTGTGCATTCGGATCCTCGGTTGGCATTCCGCTGAAAGTTCCAGTTGTTTGTAACATCTGGAACATTATCGGTTTGAGCTCGCATTTGATTTGATTTGTTTCTGGATATACAATTCCAGCGTGTAATCCGTCCAGATTTGGAATGCCGTAATCTCTCAATGGACGTTCTGGTCTAACGTGTTGTACAGGTTCTGGTTCGTGCTCCGCTCCATTGGGTGCATCGAGCTCCATCTGCAGCACTGCGTTTCGAGCGCGTCTTCTCCTTTGCCTGAAGGTTCTTTCGATTTCTAGGTCGTAAGGAACGATGTCTCCTGTTCCTTCATGTTGCATCAACCTGCAAAGAAAAAGAAAAGTAATATCCTTTCGAAACCCTTTTTTTTTTATTTTTAAAGTTTTTAAATTTTTATTTTTATTTTTATTTTTTACTATTTTACAAAAATTCAGAAAATTTAAATTCTGTTATCCCCGGCAACGGCGCCAAAAACTTGTTGGGTGCGAATGTGTCGTTAAAAACCGCAAGTGCACAGTCAAGTAATATAAAAGATTATCAATCTCATGAGGATAACGAATCTAATATTTTTCGAAATGAAAGGTAAAATAGTTATATAAAATTAAAGAGAAGAGTTTGATGATTTTTTGTTAAAAGTAAAATAAAAAAAAAAATGTAAACAAATTAAAGGAGACAGACAGATTTGATAAACGAATGAAATTCAGCGATAAGGAAGGTTAGATTTTGAGTTCTCCTGTTTATTCACTCTCGGCTGTATGTCTGTGCTACAACACAGACTACAGCACGTTTGACGGAAAAGATATCTATGAAACTGATGGCTGGCGTCGCCTACCGATTGACTCATTTTCTCAACTCCTTCCAATCTTATGGCAACGACATTGAGAATTGAAGACCTTCATAACTGATCTTATTAATTTCCACTTGAGCTAATGTTTTAATAAATTAAAACATTTAGTTAAATTGCAAACAAACTAATTTAACAACTCAAGCAATTCAACTACTTTCTAGATGATTTTCTAAGGGCGTGTTAGAAATCATTAAATACGTTATAACTGTGGCGTCCAGCTTATACACGATAGGAATGAAAACCTAGTTGAATTATTCAAATTACGAAATAAATACAAACCGAGAGTTCATAAAACAAGGTACTTCCAAAATCTAACCGAAATGAATTTAGTTCATGCTGAAATTAAAAAGAACACAAGATAATTGTTCGTGAATCATAATTGCAGAGCCTAATAAAAGATAAACGGATTCACCGTCGCTTTCTTCAAAACCCCGGTGGCGTCCCACAAGTTCTTGAATCGGCTCCGATTATTCGCTTCGATTTGGCGTGGCTGCGTTTCTTCTCCGTTCGTCTATCTCCCTTTTCGTCTCTCCTTTGATCTGAATCGTGCTCCTCTCTTTAACATTGTGGCAGCTATCTTCTCTTTCAAAAACTGAATTCGGAATCCTTTGATTTGTGGAGATTTTAACTAAATTTGGAATCCCTTGATTTGTGGAGATTTTCTTCTCTCTCCAATCTGTTAATTTCGCCAATTAAATCTCTTCAATCTTATCTCTTTTCACTTCATTACTTTCTATCTTTATCCAGCATAATCCCTGCAAGATAGGTAACCAATCGGGCAAATCAAAATAATCTCGGAAGTACTGAAATTAACATAATTTTCTTGCTGCCAGCTGATTCTGTGCTGTAGCGTGAGCTGCAGCACCAAATACAGCTTCCAGCATAAAATCCCTCAATTTATTACTTAAAGTCTAACAATTTTCATAACTTTGATGGACATAATTAAATTTTTTTCAAGACTTAACAGAAATGCAGCTGGCTTCATCTTCAAATCCAATTCTCTCTTCTTCCTCGACAGAGTCCAGTCGTTTCTACATAGCTTTCAATGGCCACCAAATGGGGCTTGACGTAGAACAGACAATGAAACGGGAGAGAATAAGACAGGTTCCTTGGGCTTTCCAAATAGAGAGAGCCTTTAAGCTTCGATTTTTGAGATAAATGATGTTTGTGTGGAGTTTTCTTCTTCCTGTCGTCTTCTATGGCAGATCTCTTCCTCAAACTCATCACAATTTTGAGCTAAAGCTTTGCAACCTTGGAGTGGCCAGAAACTGCCAGAGAAGATAATTTGTGGGCGTCTGCCACAAGTTGAACACTAGATTCTCACCCGACATAATTAAAGGCACTAATGTCTCTGTCCTATACGGTGATTCCAAAATTATCCATACGTTACTGCAACGATACTTAGGCCTAGTTATCCAAGTCATTAAATCTTTCATCACCATTTATAATATGTTATTGCAAATCAAAGGAAGATGCCTAGAAAGATACATCACACAAGAAACGTAGAATGTAGAAAAAAAGAATATTTCCTGGAGCATAGGGAAGAAAATCACTCTCAAGAGATCGAATGCCGCCTATCTTTGGCAGGTCGGCTCTGGGCCCCATCAGCACGTGCCAATGGATAGAGCTTTCCGAGTCTTTTCGACAATGAATTCATGAACGATTTTCTCGGGACCGGAGGTTCTATACATAGGCAGCACAAAACTACCTTGTGGGCTGCTCACTGGTGATTTGTAAGCATCTTTCAGTTTCATCTTAATTTTCACCAACTCCACTTTCAGATCTTCATACTCCCTCCTCAAAATCGAGAGCTCGGAAACTGGATGGACATCAGTGGAGATGACATTCGCTTGTACCAGAATGGATGGGGAATCGGCCCCTGTTAGACCTCCATTCATGACATCTTGAAGACGCTGCTGTTCGCAGTAAAGCACTTGAACCACAATCTGGACCGGAAGTCGATCGTTCTTAGCTGCATGAGCGCAAGCCTTGCTTGATCCATCAAACTGCATTGTAAAAAACAAGGAATTTAAAGAAAACATCGTCTCTCTTTGAAGGATAAATCAATCCTACTTGTTAATTATTGATTATTTTTTTGGAGTTTGTTAGACTTTCTTGAATACCACGTTAGAAAATTGATGAAGTTTAATAGGTTATCAAAACTATAAATAACCCTTAAACTTTCATAGTTATATCATCTCAAACATTTATATCTCTTAATTATTAGAGAGTGTCGTAGTTAAGATACTTCTCATTTAAAGTAATCCATTTAATTAGGGATTAATTACTTGTAATTTTTTAAAGAGATTAGTGGAGCGATTCGCTGCGGTGGTGGTACCCGAAGACGTAGGCAAATTGTTTAACCTCGTAAATTCTGGTGTGTTTCTTCCTTTAGCATTATTTTGATATTTATATGTCGTATTCAATTTCAATAGTGCGAGTATTGTTATATTTGTCTTAGTGTTGAAAAAAATTATCCGTCTGGTTAGTGATGTAATTGTATTGTGTAAGTACGCTCTGGCTAGGAGACTAGTATTTAAGTGTGTTTATTTGTGACCTTCCAATCTTTTCTGGGAACATACTTGAAAAGATAATTTTGTCTAAGGAGACTGATAAGAGCGTCTTTCTTGAGAATTATCATGATTAGTACTTTTCACGTTTATTTAGTTAACAAGTTTCCATGGTACTACTGTGATTTCAAAAGAGAAAGTTGAGGATTCTTATAGAGTGACGATGAGTTTTTTTATTTAGTATCAAACTTTTGCTTGTAATGATGCAGTTTGTATCTTGTTATTGACTTTTTGATACTGACCCTATAATTGCAAGACTTAAGAAAGATGCTCGAGTTGAACAAGCATTTGCATATCTAGGTTACAGTCCAACTTCTTTTGGACTGTGGTCAAAATTCTTTAGACCCGCCATAAGGTGCAATGAGCTTGTCCCCGAGTGATGCATTTATGCCTTTGTTGGGTTGCAAATCAACCTTATAGGTAGAATTTAAATTATTTTATCGCTAATAAACAAGGACAAAGGCAAAGAAAAATTTATGGTAAAACCCAAACGTAACCAATATCTTATTTTTTATCATGTGCCAAAATGCCAAATTATTTTTTTGCAAAAACGCTACATTAAATTTTTGCCAAAACGCTAACTGAAATTAAGTTCTTAGAAAAATATAATCAAGTAATTATTCACAATAATTATAAATGTATCAATAATAGCAAATAAAATCAATTAACCCTGCTCCTATACTAATTATAGGATTGATTTCAAACTTAAGAGATGGTGATATAGGTTGACTAATTTTTCGTGAAGTTGTAAATCTAATTCCATAAGTGATTACTGAAATAAAATAAGAGTAGGAGCTAAAGAGATTTGGACTGATGTGTTAAGCAGTTTAGCTTAACATTGTTACGTTTACACTCCAAGACTACACTTTGAAGATGCCTTTACTTCTCGATCTCGAGAAAAATGTGATTCACATTCGAGTGCTAATCAAATCATTACAATGACTATTCTTTGAAAATGAAGTTATTCTTACTTCTCTTGATTCTTCTTTTTTAAAGGCTTCACTCTTACTTCTCAATTTTTTACTAATACAAATACATTTGAAATAACAGGGATACGATTTTACAATTCACACAATCTCGCACTTTTAAAATAAAAATTCAAATCAAAGTACACCGAGTGTAATGAAAAATTTGGTAGCCCTTCCACATTTATTTTTTGGCCGAATTCTTGGTTTCTTTGAGCCCCTCTTCTTTTATTTATAATTTTGATTTTGGAAAGTTTTCTGGTGACCCTTGCAGATTCTGTTTAACCCTTTCAAATAGCCAGTAGAGGAAAAATTATGTAGATTGGAGGAGTTTCAGTCAACCCTTTTTCTAATTTTGATCGACTCTTTCAGTGACTTAATATTTTTGAACATTTTTTGTTAACCCCTTAAACAATAGGGATCGACCCCCTTTGAGTAGTTTCAACACAACTATTTTTCAAAAACAGCTCAAACGAACTCTGATTCGAGCGAAACTGAAAATGTTTGAACACCTATGTTAGAAATAATAAATTCTCATTTGTAAAGGTATTTCAAATGAAAACTAAATGATTAAATTCATCATAAAAAAATAATAAAATACTTATTGTATATTCAATAAGTCAACAACACATGGTGGATTAATTATTGTTCTACAATGCATATTTAGAATACCTTGCAACACATGAAACCTGTGAAAATCAGTGAAAAGTGAATAAAACATCAATTCGGGAAGCAAGATACGTTCAAATGTTAAACTGATGAAACATGAAGTTTAGTTCTCAACAGTGGTTTCATTTTTAATTTAGAAAAGACTTTCTCTGTTCTTAGTTTTTTTAAGAACTTAATTTCAATGTTCAGGCTTGTATCTTTGACATATTCCTTTATTTTTTCAGATGAAAACTTTATTTTATTATATAATCTTTTTGTAAATGATATAATGTCTTACAATATTTTTTCTATTAATTTATGAAATGATACTACTAATAATATTATGCATATTTTCACTAGTATCAAACGATGTCTTATAGATATAAATTCTTTTATGTTATGGCACCAGAGATTAAGTCATACATCCATACAAAGAATTGAAATATTAGTAAATGATCAAATACTTATTACTTTAGACTTTACTGATTTTGATACATGATTGGATTGCATCAAAGGAAAGCATGTCAGTATATCTAAAGAGGGTGGAAAGAAGAGTTCTGACTTATTAAGAATCATACATTCAGATATTTATAATCCGATTATGGACTCAAACGATTCAAGATATTTTATCATCTTTATTGATGATTACTCACAATATATGTATATCTACTGTCTTCAAAATAAATATGAAGATATCCTTAAAGTCTCAAGGTAGAAGGAGAGAAACAATTTGGTAATCAAATTAAGATTGTGAGAACGGATAGTTGTGCAAAGTATTATGGTAGATACATTGAAGATGGAAGAGCACTAAGTCCATTTACTAGATATACATACCAAAGTCCATAACATATCATAATTTGCAAAATAGTCCGACTGACTATCCAAATAAATTCACACAAACTATTAACATAGTTTCCAATTTCCATGGCAAATGAAAATGATTGTTATACTCTAACATGATTATCTTCAAAGAAATACATATATAAAATATATGTTATGCTAACATATTGAATTATGAATCTAGGTTAAAAGTACCATAGTATCTTCATAAATCACAACTATATAATGTTTGGCAAATCACCATGACATGCCTCAGGATGCCTTAGCCAAAGAGGAACCCGCGGAAGTGAGCACTCGAGAGTGTGTTCATGATGAGCAANGTAAACGTGGCTGCAAGTGGGAGATCCTTAGGAAGCCTTAGGGGATGAGTTTTACCTTCCCTTAGTGACCATCACTCTTGTTGGTGATGAAAGTCAAGGGTGGGCCCCATTTACCATACCTTGTTGTTGGTTTAGCACTTAGGATTATAGGTGATAATCATATGCCTTTTGTAGCTCGTGGGAAGGAGGGTTTTTACCCTTCCTTTCTCAGCATTTACAGATTAGAAAAGAATTGGATAAAACTTTGGAAGCTTGAAGCTCTCAAACCCCATTTCCTTTCTCACGACATTTCATCCAAGGTGAGTAATATCTTTGTTTTGGTTTGTCTTGGTGTTGGTGATTTTGCTAGGATCACTTAGCCCTTTGTTCCAACCTTCCTCCTCACTTGATTAGGATTAAGGCAAGCTTGAAAGTCACATAGCCCTCACTCCATCCCATTTGTTTTCGGATCTTTTGTTGTTTGGTGTTTATTGTTGTTGTGGTTTCCTTACCGAGTAGATTTTGTGCATCAAAAGCCACCCCCGTGCCAACTAGTGTTTTCCGTGTGCTAATTTTATGAAATTTGGTCCGTGCATTCCTCCTTCGTGTCTTAAAATATTTTGTCTTTCATTGTGTCCCCTGTTTCTTCCATTTATGAGTTGTGTCTTCATCTTTCCACTGTCTTTCACCCGAGTACCTGAAATCCGTCCATTCTGTCGACTGATTTTTAAACTCTCATATCATGTAATCTAACCGTGTTTTTTTTGTCTAACCACTTGCATTCTCTCCCTCTTTCATTGAAATTGATTTCTGCCAATTTTCTCATTCCCAGATTCTCCGTATTGAAAGTTGTGCAAAAGTCTTTCACTGCCTATTGTACTGCCAAGTCCTGTTTTGTCAGTTTGTGCATTAGAAACTAGTCCCGTGCCATTTTAAGTTTTACACGTGTTTTCATTCTGAAATTTTGGCCAAAGTTAGCCCACTCCTTAAAGTTTAATTCCTCCAAGATCGTAGCCCAAGGGCCCGTATGCATTTGGAGCTCTAGTGTGTTTACTTCTCTGTTTCTGCCAATCCTCCTTATTCTCGGCAGATTGTTTTGTCTTCTTATTTGTCCCCTTTTCTCCCAACACCTCCTAACCCCGAGTTTGTCATTTGGTATCAGAGCCAAATTTTTCAAGAGCATCTCATGTGCCACTTTCTTCAAGAGCATGTTTACTTCACTAATATAAATATCTGTTGTTATATGCAATGAAGTTTTGACTTTGATAGGAGTGTCGTATAACACTTTCAAGAGCTTGCAAAATTTGCGAATCCCATACCAAATAGCTGATGTTTGGTTTGAAGTCCAAAAATTCGTAGTTAAAGCACATGTTGTGACGACTCATTCTCATGTACCAAATGAATTTAGTTTTTCTCTTTCTTGTAAATCTTTTCGATATGGTCCACCATTCTTACAGGGAGTTCATCTTTTTATCACCATTATAGCTAAGAAGCGACATGCACTGGATTGCAAAAAATTACATTTTTGCATTCTCCCTTTTCTTTAACAAAAGACAGCTTCTTCTGTTAACTATCAATTTAAACCATGCATTACTTAAATTTCATCAAATGCCTCGACATGTTACATGTCAATGTTGTACGTAGATGTAATCGCTAATCATACAAGTGCACGTATCACAACGAAATAATAAAATATCGATCCCAAGAGAACAAGTCATTTTCAATTTCTAAAATAATCGTAAAATATAAACAAGAATGAAGATTTGGTTTTTGGATTTTTGAAAGAAATAAAAATAACATAAATAAATAACATAAGTATATGTGCATAAAAATAAAGTGGTGTTCGAACTGAGATAACCATAAAGTCTCGATTAGGTTTACCCGCAACATAAAAGCACTTGAACTGTGAAAATGCCATTGCGGTTTCCGTTGTCTTAATATGATTAGAATCAAAGAGAAGTTTATAAATCGTGAAGTATTGCTCAAGATTCACGTCTATAATAGATTTGCTTGAGCCACAATAGGCTAAAAAAACATTACGAAAATACTCTTAGTTGAACTTATCACTCGATTTAACCACCTATTGTATTTAACACATGTCGTAATAATTACTTAATGGAATATTAAGCAACATTGTTAACATTATGAAAAGAAAACTAATTAAATCAAATGCAAAGTGAAAATCTGTAATTTTTCAAAGTAACCTAAAATATGAAAATAGTAATCTCGGCCAAACTAATATAATTTAAAAAATATCAAAACACAAATCAATTGAAGTAAACACGGAAAACAAAGAGAAAGAAATATGATCATCGCCGTTGGGATGTCGTTAGTTGCAGTATTCGTAGACTTGTCATCGTTGACCATCGCATCAGATTTACAAACGTCTTGAATTGTAGTAGTCCCCTCATAATTCTCCCCACCATGTTCGAGGTTCTCTTCATCCATTATATAGATCGATTTCAGCCGGTTACCAAAGTTGTTGAGCTTTGAAAGAATTTTTAATTCAAATAATGAGAAGATCTTGTTTTCAAACTAGAATTAAGATATTTTGAGATATTTTCTCTCATCCAAAATTATACTTTTTTTTCTTTATTGAGCTGGGATCCTTCTAGTAAATCTGCTATTCCATAAAATCAAAAATTTGGTGAAACATAAAGTATTCATGGCTTTGTACTAAAATCATGTAAAATTAACTATGCAAATGTTAGGTGTAGAGCTACTACATTATACCCTAAAAATAAGATTTTTATTTAAAATATCATCTACTTGCCACTAATTATTAAATATAAAAATACTCATACGAAGTATTTTTCAAGACTTAGCAATCTCGTTCTTGCGCGAGTGACATTCGCACAATTATCCCCAATGATTGTATTTTACTTTTGGCTTTTTAAGATCACTACCTTCAACTTGGGAAAGATGTTCCCAATCCTCATATCTAAACGAGTTTTTCTTCTAATAAGAAAAATAAAAAATGCACGACGTGAATGAATGAGTAAGTAAAAACATATCACTGAAATTGGACAGACGAGAAACGACAAAGAAGCATACACTTGGGTTTCACAAAACCTTGAACTCTTCGTTTCCCAAAGATCAAAATTAGCAATTTGAGAGATCAAACAAAATTAATTTGCTTCTCTATGTGCACACTCACACACACAAATATATATATATAAAGAAAAATTCAATCTATCTACTAAAATTTTTAATTTCAAAATCTAATTGTTAATCAAAGAGTCCTTCTCAAAGAAACTGTTTTTATGCTAAAATAACCTCAAACGAAACAAAAAATTTATGGGGAAAAAGAATCATAGCAAAAGTACCTCAATCTATCTATTGTCGGCGTCAAATACTCAAATGTCTCTGCAATTCATAGCAAAAAAAGAATCGTTGTAGATTAATACCTCAAGAAAGGATACATACCTCAAAAGGTGTAGCTCGGGCATCAAGACCTGGGGGTTCCCTGTGCTTGAATCATCAAGACATGGGGGATCGCATTGAGTGCGTCGAGACTGGGGGGATCACGTTGAATTGTTGTTGAGTGTTGATGTTCGCAAAGGGTATTGCGAATTGCAAAGATGGAAAGATTGTCAGTCGAGCTATCGAGTCTATTTGAGGTGTCAACTAGATGATTAAGCTCCGCTCAAACTCACCCAACAATCCTAGTGAGCCTAGGCTCGCTATAATACGAGTGAGTTCCCTCATACGGCACATCTACTTTTATCTGCACGCCAGTGCGACTATCTTTCTAGTCTTTTTTAAAGTTTATAGTTTATTTTGTCTATTTTCCCATGCTTTGAGGTTTTTTATGATTTTTACCATTTATATTATTTGCACTACATTTACACCGTTTATAATATCTATTTTGGTGAGTTGTCGTGTGTATAAAACAATTAATCAAACTTTTATTATTATTTAAATATTTTAGTATTTAAATAGACGTACTTATCAATTTTTTTATAAACCTTTGATGTTATTTTTCTCTAGACCAAAAAGTACGCTTGCGTGACCATCTCCTTCTAGTATAATTTAAAACCATATATGAAATTACTACGATCTTTAAATGGAAATTAAACTTTTAGAAATAAATGAAATGATCCCTTGATTACCAAGATTGAGAATGTGTACCTATAAATAAAAACCTTCTTAAAAGGGGAAAAAGATACAGATGTAAGTTGTCAGTAGTTCTATCTTAATTTACTCGAATTTGAGCGCCTCCTTATAATTATAGGTAGGAGTTAGAAAATTTTGATAGGAAATAAATCTAATCCGATGAGTTTATTTTGTAAAATTAGATCAAACTTGATCTAATTGTATATTTGATCCAATCAAAATCTAATAAAATTCGAGTTGATTTCAGTTTGAATTTACAATTGATTTCGTAAAATCAAACTTGCAAGCTACAGTTAAATTTAATTATTTTTTTAAAAATTTTAGATTTTATCAGTTAACTAATACAATCAGATGAATTAATTTTTATAAAATTAGATTCGAATTAAATCTAATCTTATATTTCGATCCGATTTGAATTCAACCCAAAATTTCAGGTTAGGTTTGATTAAGGTTCATATAGATTTTTTTTAAATTAAAAATTGATCTATTTCGATTTAAAGATTTAAATAATCAGATTGATTAACAGGTTAATCTGTTCAGATTAACGTCCCTCATTACAAAAATACTTTGGCGAACGCAAAGCGTAAGATAGAATACTGCCACATCATCCGACACTTTCACGTTGGCCTAAACGCGGCGCGCTTAAGCCAATCAGTGAAAAGTTTGACTAGATTGAATCTTCCAGCGCACAGTTTTATCCTTCACAAAAGGTTACCTTCCGAACCACTCGAAGAAACCTGCGTCATCGTTGGTTTAGACCAGGCTCTAGGGGATCTCTTCCTCCGACGCTATTCTCATGTCGAAAGCTCGTGTCTATCCCGATGTCAATGTTCTTCGCCCTAAGGAATACTGGGATTACGAGGCTCTCACCGTTCAGTGGGGGTAAAGTTTTCAAGCCCTGATTTTCGTCTCGTTTATGGAAAATTTCCATTGATTTTTAGCGTATTGCTTGGGATTGGATTTGTTGACTCTACCCAATTGAAAAATTGATTTTAAAGTAAAGTGTGTTATGATTGGCTTTTCCGTTTGTTTTAGTGCCATTTAGTAACTGATTCATGAAAGGGTCGGGGTCGGTTAGGAAGTGATTAATGTTTCATGGATATCTGTTATAATCTCCCTATTTTTCGATCCGTATTTGTTTTCAGTAATCAAGATGATTATGAGGTTGTTCGCAAAGTTGGAAGGGGAAAATACAGTGAGGTTTTCGAAGGCATAAATGTCAATGTCAATAGCAATGAGCGGTGCATAATCAAGATCCTCAAGCCAGTTAAGAAAAAGAAGGTGAATTTAGTGTTTTAAATTTTCTTCTTAATCCTCTTTATGTTAGGGAATGATTACAGATCTTTGTTGCGCTATTTTACCTATTTGAACTTGCTGGGCCGAGAAGAATACTTATATGATTATTGAGTGTAGAAGTCAGAAAAGCAATTTTTTTAGCATTTTTATTTGGTTCATGAATCTGATATTTTTGCCGATTTATGTGTTAGATTCCTTTAGTCCTAAATGCTTAAGCTATTGGCTTGATGTTGATTCAATCATGATATCTTATCTTAACAGTTGCTGGTTATTATATCTAAGCTTAACATATGCAGATAAAACGAGAGATAAAAATACTTCAAAACCTTTGTGGAGGTCAAAATATTGTCAAACTTCTTGACATTGTCAGAGATCAGCATTCCAAAACTCCTAGCTTGATATTTGAGTTCGTGAACAGCACAGATTTTAAAGTGCTGTATCCAACATTGACGGATTATGACATCCGGTACTATATTTATGAACTCTTAAAGGTATTTACTTATTTATATTAGTAGATGATTACATATATTGTTGTCCTCTTCCTTATTTTATCTCGTGATGTACTTTAGTTTTTCGCCATAGAATATCTGAAATTGCATTCTCTCTGCTCCATCTAGATAATGCTACATTTAAATCATAAATCCAAATTTGAAAAGTAAATAAATTGCTATATTTTGATTTTTTTACGACTGGTTAATGCTTTTCCCTCATAAATACAAAATTTCATGTGCCAAGGCTCTCAGTTTAAATTCATTTCACCTCATACTAAACTTTTCTGGATTTAGAGATATCCATGTAGAAAAATGTTGTTTTATATGTCTCAGTAGCTGTCTGTCTTTATATTACAGGCGTTGGACTATTGTCATTCACAAGGAATAATGCACAGGGATGTCAAACCCCATAATGTTATGATAGATCACGAGTTAAGAAAACTTCGGCTGATAGACTGGGGTCTTGCAGAATTTTACCATCCTGGAAAAGAATATAATGTTCGTGTAGCTTCAAGGTAATGTTGAAGAATTGTACATGCCTGATCCAAAGCTTCCGTAGCTAAGATTGAAAAACAATGGTGCCATTCACATATTACTTAAGGATGTAGTTTATGTTTGATGCTGGACTGCAAAAGTTGTTCAACGGAAAACTGGTTTAAAAGCTCATCTATTAGATCTGGATGAGTACTCTCTACTACCTAGTCTAGATAGAAGATTGACAGTTTATATTGTATTTTCGCTTTACTATCCCCTAATACTAATTACATTAAGAGGGTAAAGCCATTTTCTTTGACCTGTTGGCTTTTGAGTGCATCAATACCAATGAGTCTGTTATGCATACAAAATTGAACAATAAGTTGAATAGTCAAATATTTGTATGTTAGATCATAAAGTTGCTCAATCAGTTTTGAAATTATTTTCTTCGTCCATTTTGTGTAAATACTTATTGTTTTCTATGTACCTTTCAGATATTTCAAGGGTCCTGAACTTTTAGTCGATTTGCAAGACTATGATTATTCATTAGACATGTGGAGCCTCGGTTGCATGTTTGCTGGAATGGTAAGGATTATGTTCAATATCAGGCTTTATGGGATGTTAAAACTTAGTTTCGTGATTACTCTATTGTTTGTTGAATTGTTCTGAAGTTATCTTACTCCCGGTGTTTATTTAGATATTTCGCAAGGAACCATTCTTTTATGGACATGACAACCATGATCAACTAGTCAAAATTGCAAAGGTATTGGATTGTATGTAGTTTCTGGATTACTTTGACTCTTTGGTTGGATTTTCGAAATGAATATTTCATTTTTTTAAGATACAGTTGGTTTATATCGTATGTATTTTTTTTTGTTTTCATTTTGGGTTATTTCTGTGGTTGATGTGCATATTATAATTATTGGTCTTATTGTACCATGAAATAATAATTTTGTGATTTGTGTTCATATATCAGGTACTTGGGACTGATGAACTAAATGCATATCTTAATAAATATCATTTGGAGCTTGATCCTCAGCTTGATGCACTTGTTGGCAGGTGTTACATAGTTTTGCAATTATAAATTTTACTACTTTGCCCCTTGTATCTCTATATAATCATCAAATGTGATATTAGTTCGATTTTTACCATAATTTGATGCCATCATATAATTCAGTGATTTTTATAAAAATCCTTATATTGAAATGTTGTTATTTTTTGGCAGGCACAGCAGGAAGCCTTGGTCTAAATTTATCAATGCAGATAACCAACATCTAGTTTCCCCTGAAGTAATGTTGGCTTTCCTGTTTGTATTGACCAAATTGATGTTCTCTATGTTGTTTATTGCGTACAAATACTTTTCTAGTTGATAGTTGATCTCTTATCTTTGAATTCAGGCCATTGATTTTCTTGATAAGCTCTTACGTTATGACCATCAGGACAGACTAACTGCCAGAGAAGCAATGGTAATGGTAACATGGGATGCTTATTTATGTGTTTCTTATGCTGACTAAAAAGATTGGCACAGAGTTTTTTATATGTTTCTTAGTCCTTTTTGGAATGGCTATACTTGCATTACTAGGTGGATAAAGTTGGATGCTATTTAACTTTTTTTGCTTATTGTTGATCTTCAAATTTACATGTTTTTTTAATTGTATCTTGCCAATCAAATTTGTTTTCTTATCTATGAGAAACTGACGCATGGATTCACACATTGATCATAATCTAGAAACTTTTTAATTTATCACATGCACCATCTAGTCTATACTTAATGATAGATCACTGCTATCTGCTGTTTATATTGCAGGCCCATCCTTATTTCTCTCAGGTGAGAGCTGCCGAAAGTAGCAGGATGCGAACTCAGTAACGGTCCGAGGAAATGAAGTCTGGCTTGGAAGCAGTCAGTAGCATCTCAGAACTAAATGAAGGCCCTCCAATCCAATCCAATCCATGTCTTGTGAAATATATTATAAGCAGTAAGGCTTGTTCTCCGAATTATTGTAAGGTGAGTCCTTTGCCTCGATTGGTTGTAATAGTACACATTGATTATGGAAGTTATTTCCTTATCTCTCTTTTTTTTTGACTTGGTTACTAACATGTGGTTTCTCTTGATGGAAATAAGTTGAACTTGGATGTAATAGGCTTTGTGGTTCTCATTCTCGTATCCATTTGGTTTGACAATATTGGCACGGCTAAATGATGATATGATTCACTACTCTGCTCTATGGTCGACCATATGAAATTTCAGGCTCTTGCATACCTGTACAAATTGTATTCAGTCTGTATGGGGGCAGTTAGAAATCAAGTCGTTTCCATTTTTATTGCTTCAATTCTAGATTTTCGTGCTCAAGTGCAGTGATTTCAAATTTACGTTCCACATTGTGTTTTAAAAATAGAGTAAAGTTATCTTTTAATCTACTTTCTAAACATACTTTGTGTGAATGTATAGAAATAGTTAATATATTACATCAGACATGGCTTAAAGCGGGGTTAAAATGCCTAGAAAATAGAATTAAAAACTTGAACATTGTTTAACCACTAAAAAGATTAGCATAAGTACTGAAGAGGGACTTCTGGTTGGATGAAACCAAGACCTCTTGTACAAGCTTCAGGGCTTGGTTCGTTTTTGCTCTAGGGTAGAGTTGAAGTGAGATGAAAACCCTAGTGAGAGGATGAATGAAGCCGGCAGAACCGAACCATGATCTGAGAACCAGGAAACCAAACCACGGGTCCGGATTGAAAGTACGAAAATGGTGGGGCAAGTGTGAAAGCAGAGCAAATGGAAGGAGACTGAGAAGGGCCCAGAAGGCCGAAACTAGAAAGGTGGTCCTTATATAGTCAAAGTTGCACACTGACAGCCTCGTGGGAGAGGAAGAAAGACAAGAGGGCCATTAATGGCACATCTTCTTCCACTGCAAACCAGGCGTCCCGTCAAAGCAGCAACAGGGCTCTGTTTGGGTACCCGACGCACCGCCAGCGTTCCCTTCCCCTTTCGTTTCCACTGCCAGCCTCACACACGCTTTTGGTCAATACAAGCTGCCATTGAAGACCGACCCACTCAACCTACTTTTTTCCTTTTACTTTAATCGTTGTTCCTTAATTTCACCCATTTCCACGCCACCACTATTAAGCCCTTTTTAAAATCGAAAATCACGAAGACACCCTTGGCCCAAGGTTGACGGATTGTTCCTACCCCGACAAGAACGTTAGGATGGCTTGGCTGCACTCGATATAAAATTTACCATATATCTCCAGATTATAGTTCATACTGTGAACATTTTGAAAATATAAGGTAAGCCAAATAGGACCCTAAGTATAAGCAAACAGATAAATCAAATCTTGAGCTTTAAAAACGGTGAATTGGTGTCCAATTTATTAAACAAATATCAACACGTCATAATTGTTGTCACTTTTAGTAGCCCCCTCCATATATTAATATGATAGGATTGCCTGCTTCAATAAAAATCGAAGTCTATTTTTTACAAATTTATAATTGGATAGACCAAGACATTTAAATCAATTTGCTGATCCCGTGACATGAAGAAATAAAATTAGAGACGAGAAACTAAAATTTAAATATCAAAGAAAGATCCTCAGGTACACGTTATATAGCATATATATGGTTTTTATAAATAAAAATGAAGTGATACTTAGTGCTTACCACCAGGCACCATCAAGTTCAGACACGTAACCTGACCTAACCCCCTGCACTTACTTGGATGTTTAGCTCCCCCAAATTTCCACCATTTTTTTGACCGTTACGAACTCCTTTTGCTTCCGAAGATATGACGATAGATCCGACGTTGGGCAATGCGTCCAAATGGGTCGTCAGCAACGCCCGGTTCTGTCCCATTTCAAATCACAGTCCCTCCTTTTACTGTATTTTAATGGTCATTTAAGCTTAGACCACTGTTAAATGTGGATTAATGGCGCCCATGCTTTTTCCCCCACGAGAAGGATGGTGAAAACGAAGCATTAGAGCCACAGCTTCTAAGCTGGTGCCAGCTTCGTCACTTTGGTCTCTGACTCATTATTCATAGATCCAGACAATCCCCATCGGTCTCCCTTTTGGTCCTCGCCATCTCTTCTTGATATTTATCTCTGAGAAGAGGTCTCTTCTGAATATTTTCTGGGATTCGCCGGATTGGGAAGCCAGATGGAGAAATTTCTCTGTTTTGCGACGTTCCTCGTACTCTGCCTATGCTCGCGTTTTTCAGTGGCGGAACCGGAGAAGAAAACTTACGTCGTACACATGGTGAAATCCCAGATGCCTGCGAGCTTCGAACACCATTCTGAGTGGTACGACTCGTCGCTCAGATCTGTTTCCGGCTCCGCTGAAATGCTCTACACCTACAATAACGTCGTCCATGGTTTCGCAACCAGATTAACGGCGGCGGAGGCTAAATCAATGGAGGGTCTACCGGGAATTCTCGCTGTTCTGCCGGAAATGAAATACGAGCTCCACACAACCCGGACACCAGAGTTTCTCGGGCTCGAAAGGAGTGTGGACATGTTCCCGGAGTCAAACTCGATAGCTGACGTCATCGTCGGCGTTCTCGACACCGGGATCTCGCCGGAGAGCAAAAGCTTTGCTGATTCCGGGCTTGGACCAGTTCCTAGTGGCTGGAAAGGCGAATGCGAAGTGGGTACTAACTTCAATTCCTCAAGCTGCAACAGAAAACTGATCGGCGCAAGGTACTTTGCCAAAGGCTACGAGGCAACGTTAGGCCCAATCGATGAATCGAAAGAGTCGAAATCTCCGAGAGATGACGACGGCCATGGAACCCACACTGCGAGCACCGCCGCTGGATCTATCGTGGAAGGCGCCAATCTTTTGGGTTACGCATCAGGAACCGCGCGAGGAATGGCCCCGACTGCCAGGGTTGCCGCTTACAAAGTATGCTGGACCGGTGGCTGCTTTAGTTCAGACATCCTGGCCGCCATAGACAAGGCGGTGGAGGACAATGTTAACGTCCTCTCTATGTCTCTCGGCGGCGGCTCCTCAGATTATCACCGAGACAATGTTGCCATTGGGGCTTTTGGAGCGATGCAAAGGGGAATTTTCATCTCCTGCTCAGCCGGAAATGCCGGTCCTGGCTCTTACAGTCTCTCAAACGTAGCACCATGGATTACGACCGTTGGGGCTGGGACTCTAGATCGCGATTTCCCGGCTTATGTCAGTTTGGGTAATGGCAAGAACTTATCCGGTGTTTCACTTTTCCAAGGAAAAGCTTTACCGGGAAAGCTTTTGCCGTTCGTTTACGCTGCTAATGTAAGTAACGCTACCAATGGGAACCTCTGCATGACCGGATCTTTGATCCCGGAAAAGGTTGAAGGGAAAATCGTCCTCTGCGACCGTGGTGTGAGCCCCCGCGTTCAGAAAGGGACTGTCGTTAGAGACGCCGGCGGTGCCGGTATGGTGTTGGCCAACACCGCTGCAAACGGCGAAGAGCTGGTGGCAGACGCTCATCTTCTACCAGCCACGACGGTGGGTCTAAAAGCCGGCGACGAACTAAAGAGCTACCTTTCTTCTGATCCTAGTCCCACAGCGACCATTCTCTTCGAAGGGACAAAGTTGGGGGTTGAACCGTCGCCGGTCGTGGCGGCGTTCAGCTCGAGAGGGCCGAATTTAATCACGCCGGAGATTTTAAAGCCCGACATTATCGCTCCAGGTGTCAACATTTTAGCAGGATGGGCAGGATCCGTGGGTCCGACGGGTCTCAGCGTAGACAAAAGACGTGTTGATTTCAACATTATTTCCGGCACGTCCATGTCCTGCCCCCACGTCAGCGGTCTCGCCGCTCTTCTGAAGGCGGCCCACCCTGAGTGGAGTCCTGCCGCCATCAGGTCCGCCCTGATGACCACCGCCTACACCGCCTACAAAAACGGAAACAAATTACTAGACGTTGCGTCCGGCAAGCCCTCCACTCCGTTCGATCACGGGTCAGGCCACGTGGATCCCATCGCCGCCCTTAATCCCGGCCTAGTTTACGATTTGACCGTGGTCGATTACTTAAACTTCATCTGCGCGCTCAACTACGCTCCGTCGGAGATGACCCTCGTGGCGAGAAGAAACTTCAGTTGCGACGCCAGCAAGAAGTACAGTGTCACGGATCTCAACTACCCATCCTTTGCTGTGAGGTTCGAGAGCGGAAGCGACGGGAAATCGGGATCCAGTGTGGTGAAGCATACTAGAACACTGACGAACGTGGGATCATCCGGGACGTATAAGGCGGCGATCACGGCGGACAGTGATCTGGTGAAGGTGACAGTGGAGCCGGATTCGTTGAGCTTTACAGAAGAGAACGAGAAGAAAGAGTTCAGCATCACATTCACGGCGACTGGGCCCGGAGGAGCCGCGGCGATCAAGAACAGCTTTGGGCGCCTAGAGTGGTCTGACGGGAAGCACGTCGTCGGAAGTCCGATTGCATTTAGCTGGACGTAGGAGAGATGGCTATGAAACAGAAAAAAGAAGATATTCGTCGTCATCTTCTTCTTGATTTTTAAGTTTCTGCAGCTTCAGATGGAACTGCATGTAGTGGAATCTTTTTTCTTTTCTCTTCTGAAGCACCTGGTTAGCGACTTTATTCTTGATGTTTTTCAACGGAGTTTGAACGAACAGAACAGAAGATTGAAGATGAATTGGTGGCCTTTGAACTGGCTCTGTTCGAATTCTGAAAACTGGGCCACTCAAGTCATCCAATCAATGAAGGATTGAACATGTTTGAATTTAAAAAATGTTACCGGATTTACATTTCAACGTTTGAATCGTCTTTTCCCTTAATTTATAGTAAAAGGAACTTTTAAAAAGATGGACAGAGAGCATACAAACCATAACGCACTTGAAAGAATATAGAAAACAAAACTAGTAATTATATTGTTTTGTTGAAAAGTAGAATAAAATAATAATCACTCCGCTTGGAGACCCCGACTTCAAGAAGAGAAGGAAAGAGACGAGTCAGAATAAGACTGACCCTCGAGCTTAAATCAATAATCATATGGTCAGGCAAGTTCTCTAATGGGAAACGCTTGGTATTTCTGTTTTTCCGACCTGCTCAGGAGGGCTTCTCCACAGCTCCTGTTATATCTGATCTTATTATTTGTGTTTGTTATATGTAAACCGAGGAGATACCGAAATCTACAGGAGATATATGCTGATACGGTTGAAGTTGATCCAGAAATCAACTTGTGTTTTCTCTCGACAGAAGAACCTGGAACATACAAAGAAGCATCAAATGATAAAAGTTGGAGACAAGCGATTGAGGAAGAAATTGAGTCGATACGGCGAAATGATACATGAGAGCTGTGCAATCTACCTATAGGATGCAAAGAAATTGGACTAAAATGGGTGTTTAAGTTGAAGAAAAGTCCACAGGGTGAGATTATGAAGCACAAAGCTCGACTAGTAGCGAAAGGATATGCACAACGGCAAGGGATTGATTTTGAGAAAGTATTTGCACCAGTAGCAAGAATTGAGACAATTAGATTGCTGCTAGCTTTGGCTGCAAGAGAAGGCTGGAGAGTGCATCATATGGACGTTAAATCAACATTTTTAAATGGTGATCTGAAAGAGGATGTGTACGTGTCACAACTGACAGGTTTCATTGAGAAATGACAAGAGAGTAAGGTGCTGAAACTCAAGAAAGCTCTATACGGTCTGAGACAAGCTCCAAGAGCTTGGAATTCAAAGCTCGACAACTGTCTTCTAGAGCTCGGGTTCAAGAGGACGACACTAGAGCATGCAATGTACAAGAAGGAAATGGGAAAAGATGTATTGTTGGTCGGTGTTTATGTTGATGATCTAGTGATAATGAGATCTAAACATGAAGCAGTTAGTGAATTCAAATAGCAAATGAAGAAACTGTTTGAAATGAGTGATCTAGGGCAACTCAGCTACTACCTTGGAATTGAAGTGAATCAAGATGCGAATGGAATCACTCTCAGTCAGGCAGAATATGCAGAGAAAGTACTGGAGAAGATGGACATGAACGATTGCAAACCTTGCAAAGTTCCAATGGATCTGAGATCCAAGTTGAGTCAGGTTGATGACAGTCCACTTGTTGATGCCACTTTGTATCGAAGTATCATATGAAGCCTGAGATATCTAGTTAATTCTAGACCGGATCTCGCATACTTAGTTGGAGTTGTGAGTAGATACATGGAAGCACCTACAACGAATCACATGAGCGTTGTGAAACAAATCCTAAAGTACATCAGAGGTACAATGTATCATGGATGTGTGTATCAAAGAGAAAAGAAGGAAAGCCGAGAGCTAGTTGGTTATAGTTACAGTGATTTAGCAGGTGACGTAGACGATAGAAAGAGCACCACCAGAGTTATTTATTTTCTAAATGGCAGCCCAATTTCGTGGATATCACATAAACAAAAGGTTGTTGTTCTTTCCTCTTGTGAAGCGGAATATGTCGCAGCCACATCAGGTACATGCCCAGGAGTTTGGTTAAGTAGACTGTTAAGCGAGTTAAGTGGAGAAGAATGCACCAGGAGTTTTCTGAAGATCGACAACAAGTCAGCGATAGCTCTAACAAAGAATCCGGTACATCATGATCGTAGTAAACATATTGATGTCAAACATCATTTTATCAGAGATTGTGTTCAGAATGGAGATATCGAGATCGAGATGTGCACACAGAAGACCAGCTTGCGGATCTCCTCACAAAGCCACTGAATCACTTAAGATTGAAAGCATTGAGAACCAAGATAGGAATGAAGAATCTGAAGATCGGATAACAAGATTAAGGGAGTGAATGCTATATCTAATCTTATTATTTGTGTTTGTTATATGTTTAACCATACTTAATAGTTGTTGAACTAGTCTTAGGGTTAGTGGCAGATTTACAGGGGTTAGTGGCAGAATTAAAATTTATTTTATTTGTTATTTTGAAACTACTTTCGTAGTGGGTTAAATAGAGGTAGAGGGAAGATAAACAAATAGAACAATTGCAAAAACTGTAATATTTTTGCATCGTGAATACAAAGAAAATCCTCTCGTTGTTAAATTTTTTTTTTTTATTTCAGCTCCTACATTTTTTATTCCTATGAAACATCCCAATCCTATCACCTCCTACCATTTCGATGCACAGGATCTTAAGAATGGTCAAATTGAGCTTCTTCTCTGCGCTTCTTCCAACTCTCTGCCTGTTGATCTCTTTTCATCACAGGGATGGCAAGAACTGGAGGGGACGTACATGGATATGATCAAGAAGAAGAAGAAAAAGCACTTTTGCTAGATCTTCCCCTCAAACCAGATAGCTCAATCGAAACAGAAGATGAATTTGATTTCTGTTCTTGTGCCTGTTTGGCATCGGGGCTTCTTCCTCAAATGTGTGCCGCCGACGAACTGTTTTATGGAGGACGAGTTCTCCCGTTTCGTCTGTCTGTGAGTTCGGAGAACAGTTCGTCCCTCCGTGATCTTAGCAGGAATGCGTCGACATCGGACTCTACAGACGACAACGGTGGTTCTTCACTGGGTTGCTGTAGCGCAGCGTTAACATTGAAGTCACGATCCGTGCAAAATGTTTTCCATTTTCATCCGAGCCCCAAGCCCCAGATCAGAGCTGCGACCTCTCGTCGAGGGAGCTTCAATGGTCGAACACAAAAAGCTTCGACTTGGGCATTTTTCCGTCTGGGTTTAGTCCGAACGCCAGAACTAGAACTGCAACACCTCAAGAATCGAATGAGCAGCCATAACCGAGGTTCAGAGGCCAACAACAATGGCCGCAAAGGGAACTCCAGTAGCAAGCTGAAGGGGAACAAAAGACGTGATCTTTTGGGTGGCGGTAATTGTAAGTTCTCAGTAGAAACAGTCCCTCCGAAGACGCCGATGAAGAACAACAGTTCGAACCGGAGGAGCACTGATTGCAAAAGCGCAGCGCATGGGAGTACCGAAAGGGCGATTCTTGAAAGGAAGAAGACGCAAAAAAAGCAACCACCGTCACATGATCGAGCATTTGAATGGCTAGAAGAGCTTTCGCATGCAAGCTTTCCTGATGATTCCTACCATGCTAAACAGCATTAGTTTTTATAACTTGGAAAAGAAAAGCATATTAATGCAGGGGAAGGGCTTGGTTATCCAGAAAATGACAACTTTTCTGCTCTGGATACCATTTTGTTTCTTCCAAAATCAATGATCCAGAAGAGTGGTGTGGTGGAGATGGCATGCAATCAAAATTAGAAAACGAATCCAGTCCAGGCATGGTAATGATGAGAGTTGGATGAAAATCATGATTAAAGCATGAGAATTGGATGCTTTTCAGAGAGAGAGAGAGATGATGTATCAGAACAAATTCCCCCGCATCAACGTGCTCAACTCACTCAACTCTTCCGAAGTGGATATTTCACCTTCTTGGTTGCACCTTCGTTGGATCCCAAGCTTTTTTCCCATAATAAGCTTGCATATTCTGCTTCAATATCATGTTATTGTGACTTTCATGATATTCCAGGATTAAACATCAGTAGAATATAAATTGTAGCATGATATTCTGTACGTAAAATACACAAACTTCTTATTGTTAGAAATCCTGAAATGTTCATGGCTTTTATGGTGTTTTCGACCATCACACTCTTAGCATTTAAAGCAATAATTTCATCTTCCTAATAAATTTTTTATGTCATATTCCCCTCGGCAATTATTCACAGGCATTATTTTTAGCAATTCATATGCCTCACTGTACGACTTAGATAAATGGTGTCATGAGCTGCAACGGCAATAATTGATCTTGTTTGCTTACTAACCCTATAGTAAAATGTCTTTGATTTAATCTTGCGTGATACGAAAAGAACATTGTCTAAATAATTCTTGAAGTGACTCACCATCGTGCTGGTGGAAACTTCTAAGATTAATCATCATTGGGCATTTCTTCCATGTGGTGATATTCAATACGGAAAAACCAAAAGAGTCATTAAACTATTAAATTTTTTATAAACTTTTCATTGAACTTTGAAAATTAACAAAATTGATTACTCGCAGGTAGTGTGACCTGCTGCACCACCCTAAACCACCAACACGTAGACATATGCGAGTTGATGTCACCTGACGCGTTGCAAAGAACCATACCTCAAGGAGTCATCATCGAGCCCGAGCTAAGGAGTTTTCTAATCAATTGGCTCTTTTTGTAGGAAATGATGAGCGCAGAATAATTATGGAGGAATCTACCTCGAAAGACTTGGAGCAACCCAAACATCTCCTCATATGGGAAGCCTTGGAAATGGAAGCCAAGATCGAGTCATCCTCGAGCTTGGAAGACCATGGAGGGAAGTGCATAGCCGAGGCAAGGAAGGAGGAGAAACCGGGTACAAGCCTAGGTTGGGTTTAGGTCGGGGCCCATGGAGCATGGCGCAAACCCGATTGGAATCCACTCTCTCTAGTTTTATTTTATGCCTTTTTAATTTTGCAAAAATAATTATTTAGGATTTTATGGGTTTGGCATGGGTTTGATGTGAGTTTCTATGGGTTTGGAGTGAGTTTTCTCTTTTGCATGGGTTTTTGCTTTTGAGAGTGCTTGGAATGGATGGCAGCCAGTTGGAGGGGGAACCAATTTTGGGGACTACTCTTCCTTGGACTCCCCCAAATCGGGTAAATGTTGTGTGATCATTTTCACCTTTCTTTTTGTGCAAGCACCAAATCGGGTAAAGCTCTTGAATGCCATCCGATTAGGTTGTTTCTCTATAATGTGAGAGAGGTTGAAACCCTCTCATCACCAAGCATTGTAATCAGTTTATTTTGAATCTAAAGAGTGCTTTTCATCTTCTTCCTTGGCCGGTTTTCTACCTCCAAGACTCGGCTCTCCGGTGAGTAATATCTAGCGATATCCGAGAGCATCCTTCAAGGTTTTTGCTTTCCTTACGAGCTAGGGTAAGCTAGGCTGTGCTACACGACTTCAACCACTTCCCCATGGTCTTCTCCATCTCCGGTTACCTCCCATTTTTCGATAAACCCCATTCCCTTTTCCGATAATTCCCTTTTTGGCACCCGATATTCCCGTCTGTATATCTCCCGATTTCCCCAAGATTTTACCCCCATTTTTTGAGGTTGAGCTCTCCTCTTATTTCCTAACAAACCCTCCAAATCTCAGTTGCAAATTCCTTGTGCAACTTGAGAACCACCTTCCCCAATAACACCCATTTTCGGCCCTTTTCTTTGCTTATTTCTCACTTGAAACCTATTTTGTTCCACATTCCATTCTTGAATCATATCACTTGGCTAATTTTTTTTATTTGTGTTGATGAAGTGTTGTAGATAGTGCCCTAACAAACTAATCAAGCATTCAGTTTGTTCGTCGATTTGAAGATGATAACTTGAAAAGATATTTAGGTTTGATCCAAGTAACTAAAAAAGTTACATCTAAAAATATCTAATAAATCAAGTATCTCTGTCACTCACAATGCTTTGTGGAATCCTTCACCACTTTACTACATGCTTGAAAAAGAGTTGGGCAGTCACTTCAGCTTAACATGATTTCAATGTCACAATGAAAGTAACATACTTTGAAAATCAATCTACGATCACCAAAACTGCTTCAAGAAATGCTTTCCTAAGGTCTCTTTGGGATAAAAAATGGTTCTAGGAGGATGGCAATCTTGTCCCTCTCAGCCTTGTCTTGTTTGCACACAAAATAAGTCTTTGTATACTGCATAACATTCAACTTCATCCGAGGCTAGTACTAACCTCTCTTTAAGACAACACAAGTTCGTTGCCAGCCAACATAACATGCCTACAAAGTATCATGGCAATTCATGAAGAAGAGTTTGTCATAAGTTGTTGCTCTTATGGACGTACAAACAACTTCCTTTATTGAAGAGTAAGTCATCTTCAATCCAAAACTAACGAGTCGTGGTATTATCATGAGAACTAGCTCGGATATTATCTTTTACTGTTCTATTTATCTTGATGGCTTGGACTTGTGATAGATAACATAGTCTTGTGCATTATGTCTTACGACTTAACGCAGCAGCTGCTATGTTGCTCTGGCCGTACTTATGTTCAAAGTGAAAATTAAATTCTAGAATTAGTTCATGCCAACGTGCTTGTGTTGGTTGTAAGTTTGAGTTGTTCAAAAAGTGACATATAGAGTTGTCTATTTTCACAATGAAATTTGACCCGAGCAAGTATTGTCTCCATACGCGTAAGGAGTATACCACACTAGCATTTCTTTCTCAAAGATGATATACTTTATTTCTGCTTCTGTTATTTTTTGCTCTAAAAAAATAACAGGGTGGCCTTTTGCATTCGCACACCGCCCAATGCAAAATCTAAGGCATCATTCTCAACCTTGAATGATTTCGTCACATCTGCTAGGGCAAGAACAAGTTCTTACATCATTGCTTTCTTTAGGTTAGAGAAAGAATTATTGCATTCTTCTGTCCACTCCCAACGAACCCATTTCTTCAGAAGTTGACCTTGTTCAATGATATGACCTAGGAATTCAATGCTTTTATGAGCGAATTAGCACCTCTCCTTTTTGAAATATTAGTAGTTCTCTTTTACCTTTTTAAGGACCAAGTATAGATGCATTTTGTGTTCCTCTAGCGTTTCACTATAAAAGAAAAAATTGTTGAGATACACCACCATAAATTTGTCGAGTTACTCATGAAATACTTGGTTCATAAGATTACAAAAGGTTGCTGGTGCATTCGTAAACCCAGATGGCATCACCAAGAATTCAAAAGCTCTATATCTTGTTATGCAGGTTGTCTTGGGTTCGTCATCGTCGGCAATTCTGACCTGATAAACACCTTAACGCAAATCAAGCTTGATAAAGTACATAGTCTTATATAACTGATCAAATAGGCCCATGACAAGAGGAATGACGCACTTGTTCCGCACTATGACATGTTGAGGGCTCAATAAATTCACAGTGCGGAACAAGGGCTCAATAATCGATACATATTCCCAAGTTGTTATCTTTCTTCTTTTGGAACAATATGAGTGCTCCAAAAGGTGCTTTTGCAAATCTAATAAATTTGGCTCTAAGAAAATCATCAAGTTGTTTCCTTAGTTCAGATACCTATGGTGGAGCCATTCATTATGGGGCATTTGCATGGGGCTTAGACCCTGGAGTCAGCTCGATTTGATGCTTTTTGTATCTTCGAGTGGCAATATCTTCGGCAAGTGTGCCCTTGAACTCTTCCAGGACTTCCAAGATTTCTAAAGGGATTTTTTTTTCTTTCTTCATGTGGGGGTTAACTGAGATGAGGAGACATGTTGAGTCATTGTTCTACATCCCCTTCTTAAGGTGCATTGTGGATATCATTTTTGTGTTGCTAGGAATTGCCTATTTCAAAATTACAAGAACAATTGTCGAATAGTTGTCTATGATCATTAAGCATTTCGCCGATGGGATTAGAATGACTTTGCACTCCATTTATAACTCTATCTCCTAGTATAAGATCAAAGTCGTCCATTTGGGTCACGAAAAATTTGACTAGTCCAATCCACGAGCCAAACTTCAATACGGTTCTCCTCACAACTCTGAGTACGAGCATTGATTTTGCATTAAATGTTTTTATCTTACCAGCATGTTTCTCCACCCTCAGGTAGGAGTGGGCATCGGATCGGATCGGATCAATCCGATCCGAGTGCCCCAAATCCGAACTTTTATCGGGTTATCGGATCTGATCCGATAACCCCTTTTAAAACAAAACACCCGAATCCGATCCGATCCGATTCTAACACGATCCGATCGGATCGGATCGGATCGGATCCACTTGAAAATTAAAAAAATGTTGTCCAGCAATAATAAAATCCAACGAAAATCTAAAGCTATCATCGAAAAATCAAACAGAAGCTATAATCTCAATTTTCTATGCAACTCTACATCTTGTGTCGATCATCAATCTCTTAAAAATGCATAATAACAACAACAACAAGAGAACGAACTAATACAAGTTGAATATTTAAAAAGTGATAGACAGAGAGTGACAATCCAAGAGGGTTTTAATCTAATTCATGGGAGTAAATAGCTTCACAAAACCCTGAAAATTCAACTTTGTTATCAGCATTCAGCAGTGAGCTCATCAACCAAGTAAATAGTTTTTCCATAGCCCGTGCACTTCTGGGCGGTCCCTGGCTCCCTGCAAACGATGCCATCGCAAAAATCTGCAGAAAATTCAAAAGAGTGATTCAAAAAGTGTCCAGATATCTAAAATAATAAAATCCAACGAAAATTATACATCAAATATCAATTATACATCAAATATCAAGCATCGTGAATTCTTCCTCTCCGTCTCCTTCTCCCTCTCCCTGGCATGCAATTTCTGGATAACAAACAAACATAATTTAAAATCAACTAAAAAACAGTAAGAATAATTTATATTAATAATGAATTATGATATAGAATTAGAATATACCTTCATCAATAGTTTTATAATCTTTCAATCGGTCCAACGTGTCCAATGGATCTAACAACTTTGGAGTTTCTGATAGGATCCAACTCTGTCCGCATATAAGAGCCTCTACAGTCTTCGGTAGTAAAGAGGTGCGGTATTCGTCAATAACGCGAAGGAGCAGAACTGTCAATAGAAGCAGATGTTGTATGTTCCATCTTAATTTCAAACTGAAAGAAAACATAGACAAAACAAAGTCAAATTAGATAACTCATGCTCAATCACAATCCGTTAAATTGCAATCCGTTAAAATGACAGCAAAAGAACACTCAATCAACAGAAATACAATCAAGTAAATGAAGATAAATCAACACTCATGCTCAATCTATGTTGTCAGAACAATTACAAATGACAAAAAGTTCAACGAAATTGTAATTTTTCTTAACCAAGTTTACTACATATTTTATTAAATTGATGTCTACCGAATTGGGCCAAGAAATTGGGAGGATAATGTATGAAATTATTAAAAATAGTACCGGAGTTTTTTCATTTTCTCAGGAAACAAACAGAAAGAAGAGAGGTGCTCTCTTCATTGATAATACAGAGCATTCAAAGGCTAAGTAACAAAATAAATCACATCAAATCCAAGAAAAACAGGAAGAAAATGACTGAACGAACGACTGGAGAGTGGAGAATCTCGCTGTCTGAAGCGACCATCTCAACCAAGAAAGAAAGCAAATTGAATTATAGATGAAACAATTGAGAGAGAGAGAGAGACATACAGATGGAAGAACTGACCTTCAACAGCAATGGCTATATCTCTTATCCTATGTCCTTCCTTCAACAGCAATGGCTATGTCCTTCCTTCAAACGGAATTTAAACAGAGAAGCACTAGTCAGAAATCTAGTAGAAAAAAAAATCTAGGCAAGCCCTAGTTAGAAAGCCGACACTTTCTCTGTCGTCGACAGCCAAAGACAAGCACTTACCAGACAACCGGCGAGCCGAAGACAACAATTAGAAGCCTAGGGCAACAGCAACCTTCGACGGAATACAGCGAGATTTCTCAATCGTTGTGCTTGGCGGATCTGCAGGCTGCGAGCTGCGGTATAATGTTTTGGGTTGTCGATGTCGGCTGAGGGATGCGGGATCGAGAGATGAAGGTTGGGATCGGATTCGGAAATCAGTAGTGAAGAAGTGAAGAGGGAGTGACAACATCAATGGGCGATTAAATCCGACAACAACCCGACAATCGGATTGAATTTTCAATACCTTTACCGATTATCCGATCCGATCCGATCCGATCCGATCCGATCGGATCGGATCGGATCTTCGGGTTGGATCGGATTTGCCCACCCCTACCCTCAGGCTAAGGCAATGAGCTTCCTTTTCTATGATAAAATCATTGCTAGCTCAAGAGTACCATCGTACTCCTAGTATGTTATCAACACACGATTTCATGTACATTAGGCCCTTGTCAAGGCTCTTGTTTCGTTCATCTATTTGTTGTTGAACTGCTAATAGGAAGGTAATTGTCCCCACTTCAGCGAATTCGACTGATTATTCCTCGACAACTAAATCAGAAGAGTTTTCATTCTGAATTGATACTTGCGAAGAAGTAAGAGCAGAGCAATGTGGACATTCAGTCACTTGATGAGGACCATTGGATAAAAAGCACGACATGGGTCAGTTTTGCAGTCTCGCATTGTTGAAGCTCTAGGGCACTTCGTTGGATTCTTTAGGGATAAATGGTTTCTTTTCAACTATTTTAGTACTCTGCTTTTAGAGTTTTGAGGAGCTTGAGCTACAAGTCGTACTCTTCTTTGCTCCAAATCCATTAGTTGAGAAATCGAACAATAGTTCTGCAGCAGGAAAGACACTTGAAAGACTTTTTACTATTTGTCCATATAGTTTGTGTTGGAAATAATCTTGATTCATTTATTTTTAGTGACAAATTCAGCAAATCAAGGAATGATTTGGTGATATTCCTAATAGGATTTTTAAACTCATTTGTTGAGATTTTTAGGCTTATTTGGTAGGATTTTTTTATAACCGCAATTAGTTCGAGTTTTCTTAGCCTTATGCCTTAGTGAAAAATTACATTTGAGACTAGTTTTCTCTTAAGAAAATCTTCATTTGGTATTAGAGCAAGGATGTCATTTGCTCATTAAGTATGGGAGGCTGTATAACCGAAGGACAATATGATTGTCGATCCAAAGAAGGACAAGATAGTGAGGGCCTATCTTCTCCAAATGCTCCTAGAAGACATCTTGCTATAGGTTGCGCAAATGAAGACTACAAAGGACTTTTGGGATTGCCTCAAAACGAGGTTTGTGAGGGCTGACCATGTGAAAACAACACGCCTTTCAACTTTGAAGGGCAAGCTTGATGCGTTGTGAATGAAGGATGGGGAGACGTTGGATGAATACGTCGGTGAACTATGCAGTATGTCACTGAGATATACCAACCTTGGGGAAACACTCAATGATGCGGAGTTGGTAAAGAAGCTACTCAACACTGTACCGGATTGGTTTTACCTGGTCAATGCCGGCATCTAACAATTCTATGACCTCAAGGTGATGCTGTTCACGGAAGCAATTAGACGCTTGAGGACCTTTGAGGAGCGCACAAGTCTCCATGCACCCAGTGGCAATAACGATGGCCAACCCCTACTTAGACAAAGTAGCAGACACGACAAAAGAACAAAGGTGGTGATTTCTCATAAAAAAAAAAGAGGAGGACCAATGCTCCCGTAAAGTGTACAAATTGAGGTCGGGGAGGTCGTGCCCACAGAGCAGGCCGCAAAGGGGGCGGACGATGTGGCTAACATGGAAAAAAGGAGCAGGCAGTTTTGACGATAGCAATCGTGACGATAGCCAAATCAAGTCCTTCAATTGCAATAAGATGGGCATACATCAAAGTGCATAAGTAAATTGCGCACGGAAGATGAAAATCTCTCAGTGAGGAGGAAGAGCCCAAACTCTTATTGGTGGTAACCGTGGAGATGACCAATCTTGCTTTGTTGAAGAAAGGAAATGTGAAACCATAGTTGCAAGCTATGAACGACGAGAACCACATTAGCAAAGTTTGGTACTTTCGACAACAGGTGAAGAGATCACATGTTGGGTAAGAGGAATAAGTTTGATAACCTGAACGGGTCCATCTAAGGACAAGTGAAGTTTGACGGCGGATCTGTTGTGCATATCAAGGGAAAAAGGTTGGTGTTATTTCATTTCAAGGGTAGAGAACAATGACTATTTATTAAGGTATACTATGTCTCTGCTTTGAGCAACAAGGTATGCTGGGAGAATATCATTCGGTATGTGAGTCGAGTGGGAGGTTGCTTATCAAGATCAGAAGCTCTCCTAATTGCCTTTACCAAGCGACGATGGACACTAGCAAACCCGTTTGTTTACTCACAAATATTTCTCATCTAGCATGGTTTTGGCTTGCTCGACTCGTACATGTCAACTTCCATTTTATAAAGATGATGACGGAGAAAAAATGGTGGAAGGAGTGTTGCTTATCATGCATCAAAATAGGTTATGTCAAGAATGCTTGATTGCGAAGCAATCAATACAACCATTCCCAACGGCGACAAGTTATCCAGCGAAGAAGCCGCTCGAATTGCTACATGTTGATCAAGTCAGCGTGATCAAGTCAAAGACCAACCATGCATGGTGTTTAAGAACTTTAAACAGCGTGTTGAGAACTCTAGTGGTTATCGAGTAAAGACTCTGAGAATCGACCGGGGGGTGGGGGCAAGTTCATTTCCACTGAGTTCACAAAGTTATGTGAAGATGATGTCATAGAGAGGAACTTGAGTGCATCTTACACCCCACCTAAGATAGACGTACAGGAGTGGAAGAATTGGACAATAATGGCAATGACGAAATCTCTCCTTAAGAGCAAGCATGTCCCTGGCATGGTCTGGGGGGAGGCTGTGCGACACTCGGTCTATCTACTAAATTGACAGCACACAAAGGAGCTAGAAGAGTGCTTACCATTTAAAGCTTGGACTAGTAGAAAGCTACACCTTGCTTATCTGAGAGTGTTTGGTTGCACAACCCATGTGAAGGTAACGACACCAAACCCAAAGAAACTTGATGATCCAAGTCAAGCGATGGTATATTTAGGTGTTGAGTATGGTTACAAAGCACACTGCCTCCATGATTTGAGAGGTGGCGAGTTCCATGTTAGTAGAGATGTGAAGTTTCAATGAGATGTGAATATAGCTGGAATGCACGTGCAACTGCTAGTATACCTATGGATTTTGATATAGAGTAGAGTTCTTTCTTCGAACATGACAAAGTAGGCGCCTTGGAGTTTCAACCTATTGCTGCAATTGACTCTCTGGTGCCCGTAGAAAACCATGATATGACTCCACCAACAACGACAACGACTTAGATAGCCCCACCAGGACAAGTGACAGCGGCGCGCACGTGTGCCGCAGTCGATGCAGAACCAACAACATTGGTACATGTAATGCAAGAACCGGTAGCAGGTGAGTCCATCATGGCTATCAAGAATACACCATCATCATATTTCTGCTACAGTGGCAGGACAAATGATGAGGCAATTCGGTTTAGAAATGTCATTGAACTCATGCAAGAAAGAAGGAGAATTGAATTGCAGGATGAAGAGCTAGATGATGAGCTTCAACTAGTTGAGATCGAAGAACCATCATGATATCAAGAAGCTGCGAGACAAATTGATTGGGAGAAAGAAATGGATAATGAGATTGAGCCTATTGAGAAGAATGCAACTTGGCCACTCATTGAATTACCTGCAAGGAAGAAACCCTTAGGTTTGAAGTGAGTATATAAGTTGAAGAGATATTTGAATGGAGAAGTGGTCAAGCACAAGGCGAGATTGGTGGTGAATGGATACGTTCAACGTCAAGGTATTGAGTTTGAGGAGGTGTTTGCACTGGTAACTAGGCTTGACATGGTCATCCTCGCAATCGTTGCCAGTCGTGGTTGGGAGGTGCATCACCTAGATGTGAAATCCATATTTTTGAACGGAGAACTCAAGAAAAATGTGTACGTAAATCAACCAGAAGACTATGTTAACAAAAAGAACATTTATGTGTACAAGCTAAGAAACACGTTGTGCAAACTTCAAGAAGCACCATGAGCATAGAACACTCGACTTGATAGAAATTTGATGCAACTCGATTTTGCCAAGTGTGCACAAGAGCAAGTCTTGACAGAAGGTCAAACATGTATAATTGTTTGGGTTTACGTTGATGATTTTGTGGTAACATGAGAGGACTTAGAGGAGATCGCGACGCTCAAGCGTCAAATGATGGATGAGTTTGAAATGAGTGATATAAGATTGCTCATGGTTTATCTCGAAATCAAGGTGGCTTAAGAAGAAACATGAATGATCCTCAAACAATGTGCATATGCAAAGAAAATATTACCTCAGTTTGGCATTGCAGAGTGCAATGCGAAGAAGACTCCTATGGAACATAAGGCACAAATCCATATTGATCGAGAAAGAGAACTTGTTGATGAAACAAAATACTGCCGAATGATTGGTTGTTTGAGGTACCTCCTACACACAAGACTAGATTTTTTTATATTGTCGGAATGACTATTAGATACATGAAGAGGCCTACAATTATGCATCTCAAGGTAGTGAATCAAATCATGAGGTACCTAAAGGGCACAAATCATTATGGGTTTGTGTACGTCAAAGGAGGAGGAGCTGAAGTGGTCACCGGCTATAGTGACAGTAACTTAGCTGGTGATTTGAATGATTGAAAGAGCTCTAGAGGGATGATATACTTCATAAATGAAAATATTGGATCATGGACTTCTCAAAAACAAAATACAATGTCATTGTCATCATGTGAAGTTGAATTTTAGTAACCACATCAACAGCATGTCAAGCAGTATGGCTAAGAAATTTGCTTGGAGTTAAAGTCATTGAATCTATTTGTCGACAACAAGTCTGCAATTGTGCTGATGAAGAACTCTGCATTCCATGGTCGCAACAATCACATAGACACGGAGTTTCATTTTATTATAGAATGTGTTGAAAAAGGACATTTTTTTGTCAAATTTGTGTGCACACTAGAGCAACGAGCTGATGTACTAACAAACCGTTGTCTGAAATAAAGTTTACAACTATGAACCCTAAACTGCGTGTTCGTGATCTCAAGTCAATTCAAGACTAGGGGGAGTATGCTGTAAATATTACTGATTAGGTTATTTTTAGTAAAGAATTCAGCAAATAAATGAATGATTTGGTGATATTTTTATTAGGATTTTTAGGCTGATTTGTTGAGATTTTTAGGTTTATTTGGTAGAAATTTTTTAACCGCACTTAGTTAGAGTTTTTCTAATTGGGAGTAAAATTTTTATATATAAGTGGCTTGATGGCTTGATGGCTTGATGGCTTGATGGCTTGATGAAAAATCACCTCTCAGACTTGTTTTCTTTAAAGAAAATATTAAGATTTTTTTGTCCAAAACTTTAGACCTTCAATAAATGTGAAAATCTTTTCTTTCTCTAACATGTATGTGATGTTTAGCATGAGGCCCAAGAACTGCTTCACATATTCTCGAATGTTTTTAGTTTGTTTTAGTTCTCAAAGCGATATGCAAGCATTGAACTCGGCATTCTCTCAAAAGAATTGATCTTTCAATTGCCTCTTTCATTCTTTCCAAGTATCGATCACCCATTCGTCATTGCAAAGAAAGCGATATTTTGATCTCCACCATAGTTTTGCATTGCTAGTTAGATGCATTGTTTCCAAGGTCACATTTAAACCGTCACCAGTTCTAGTAGCTTTGAAGTATTGTTTCATATCGAAAATGAAGTTGTCGATTTCTTTCACAGGACGGGCTCCTCCGAAAGCTTTTGATTTAAAAAATTTTAGCTTGATTAACTTCTACACCAGTGAGAGCTTGAGGTTGATTCCTCGTAGCTCTCATAGTAAGGTTCAATTTCATGTTGATCTCGGCGATCTTTGCACTCAAAGAATCAAACATGGTTTTGAAATCCTTGTTTGATGGGAAACATTCTTTGACGGACACGAATGAGCTACACCAATCTCTTTGACCGGATCTATGATCCTTGGTTTTGTTGGAGCTCTCTCTAGTGTTGATTCCCTTTCCTTTTTCTTGACAAAATTCGAGGGCATCGACTCGATCTAGGAACTCTTGGATAGGTATTATGTTTATTCTGTTGTGAACATCAGCTAGTTCATGAGGAAATTCTTCTATGGAATTTCCTATCAAGGAGTCTCACATGGAATCTCTTGCATATCCAACATCGTTTCTTCCAACTCGAGGATCCATTCGAGCTATTTGGGCGGCATATTTTTTGTTTCCTTTGAAACTTTTTTTTGGTATTTTTTCTCACAATTTGAGCTAGCTAGCTCGAATACCAACTGTCTCGGTCCTACTATCGAGGGGCCGTGCAACACCTACTACCACAGTCACTATATGTCAGCCTATGAGTGTGCCAATGGAAATGAGTGTCAACGTTGTTAGTGCATGTTTTTTGTCTAACGAGCGAAGGAACAAACGAATATATCTAACACAAGCGTCATGAACATAGTGAGAATAAAGAGAGTGAGTTGCAAAAAAAAAATTTAATTGATTACTAGCAAAATTATAATATTTGATAGATGAGTCTATGTGCAATCATGTCTCTCCCAATAAAGTGCAGTGTGTACCACATTGATCATGACAAGAATGTACATGGAATATAAGCAATGAGTCACCGTTAAATATAAAAAGTACAAGCAAGAAATAGAAAATAAAAGAAAAGAAAAGACACTAGACATGGTGGTCATGGTAACATGTCTTTGATAAGTCTAGACATTAACAGCACGCCACATTGAGGCAAGCAGGTCAGTTCAGCACACGACGGCTCAATTTTTTTTTAATTAATAGTTTTTATTTAATTTTTGCAAAGTGTCGTCAACTGACTCGACCTACCGCGTCTCAAATGTGACACGAATAGTGACACCGACATGTGAACGATCAGTGATTTTGGGTGGTGTGGCTGGTCACACCATCCGTAAGTGGTCGATTTGTCAATTTTCAAAATTCGATCTGTAATTTGTCAACAACTGGATAGTTCGATAGCTTTTTTGTTTTTTACCCTATTCAACAATGAATTTGTTTGCAAAATTCTGCCTATGATGGATGAAGGAAAGAACAAGGTCGAGAAGGCATTCTGCTTCATAAAGCATTCGCAAGCTTTGACACGAAAAGAGAAATAAGATTGATAAGCACAACATGCATTCACTCTATCTATGTTTGCGTAAAAGAGATGACAAAATTTTATCGAGAAGTCTAAAATGTTAATGAAAGTAATTTGCGAAGAATTGGTACCAAAGTGAAAGAGAATGATGAAATTCGTGATAACTAAAAGTACCTGGAAAATTTTTAATTATAGTGTCTATAAAATTAAGTTTAAGGGTAAGGGTAAACATAAATTCACTTCTGAATTTTAGGAGTGTTTGCAGCAGTAACACAACCATTTTTTAATAGTCAACACTTAGAACTCGGCAAATGTTTAACAAAATTATCAACATTAAAATGACGGTTAAGGTATGACAGTCGATTGTCCTCCCCTCCCAATCTCTATTTCGATCTCTATTTCACTGTCTCTCTATCCACCTTCCTTTTTTTCCTCCACTCCTTTTGCAATCACTATTTCACTTTTTCTCTGTCAAATATCTGTTTTTTCTTTCTTTTTCTTCTCGAAAGATGTGTCTTTTATGGTTTTATGTTAGTATTTTTCGCAATCGTTGCTAAATATGCAGACCGGAGAAGCATTTGTTATATGTCAGAGACTTGTTGAAGATTCCCCAGTAGAAAATATGTCAAAGCAATATTAACATTATGCAATACTTAGAAATTTATTAAGTTGAAGATGTTTACAGTAACATTTGCAAAAACTGAAATTTTAAGATATTAATTGATATTTGTGCGCAGGTTTTGAACCTCACGTGCTCTCTGGGGAACAGCATGCTTTGGTCTACGTGCACAGCCCTCAAGCTTTTGTCCACGACGCACAAGCCAAGTTCAAATTCTGGACCAATTCAACTCAGCCTATTTTCCAACGAGTCCATCGTGAAAAACGGTAGGTTGCGAGTCTATCGTGTCTCTGGAGCGAAACCAATACCAAATTACTAACTCTTCAATTTGAATGTCGGATTTAATTGCATTTGCATTGGTATGCCCTTTTTTGTCTATCAATTTTTCACTACCTTTTTTTGTGATTCTTAAAATAAAAATAAAAGAAAACCTACTTTTCAGAACCAAATCTGAGGATGAACCTAAGATTTTAGCTTCTTACTTGTTTGACGGTAAAATATGTTGTCATACCAAAACTTCCCAACTAGTTTCACCCTCAGCAAAATAAGGTCCATTTTTAGCATACAATAGAGACTTTCACCAGCTATTCGCATTGGTAGAGCTGTCGATTAATATTTAGACTGTCTTTCAACAATTTCAATCGAAGTATTTGCTATAAAATTGTCAAGTAAGGGTGAGCAACAAAATCTGCCTAAACCTGCAATTAGAATTCATTTGCCGGTTCAATCTAGTTTCTGGTTCGTTTCTAGATGAAAAACGTTTGTAATTGTTTTACTTATTCCATAAATACTAAGACACTGTCCGGTCATCAATTTTATTTTCTAAAAATCATATGAAAAGTTTGGACATCAATTTTATTCTCTAAAAGTAACATGGAACCATTTTTACCAAACTATAGCACAAGGGTAAGCCTAATACCTATCTACCATAATTATTTTCGACCTTAATTGGACCATGAGCTAGGGTTAGATCTTGGTTTCTTCATACTGATCTCCAGCTTCACAGTTGCTCGTTCAACGATCATAGTGTCTCGTCTTCCATTTAGCAAATGTGACCCAACGGTGTTGCCTCCGTCAACCATGAAGCGCCACGCAAATTTGTCGAAGAAGAAGCACAGTCTTTCCGTCATTTGTCAACTATGGCGAAGCTTCCAAGTTGCAAAATATTTAGATTAGTTGAGTTCCAAGTCTCCAACTTCCGATTTGATGGTTGAACTTCTTAATTAGTTCTGATCTAGGACTCGTTTTGCATCTGTCAAATTTGCATTTGATCATAGAGTTACGTGGCTCGTAGTGTTTTAAGTTCTCACTTTTAATAATACTCGGTATCTGTTCAACTTCTTCATCCGAAATAAACTAGAAAGTTTTACTTCTTAGATATTTCTTTTTATTTTGGAACTGAGTATGGATAAATTGGACAGTCCAATCTGTTCTAAAACGTAACAAGTCTTCTTCATATGTTTGCTATACGACAGATTACTCATGGTACTTTAGTGTTCTTCTTTAGTCAAAACCAAAATAAAGAAAGACTGAGCTATCATATAAAAACTATTTCTCAAAAACTGATATTTTAAGGTATAGCTCATTTTTCTAAATTTTTTATTTTATATCGAATAATAGCAGCAGCATTAAAACTGAATATATAGGTCTATTTTCAAAACTGGTTAGTAGTAATAAATAATTGGCACAGGTGGCTGGACAGCCGGGTAGGTGACCACTTCCCCTTGAAGGTGGGAAAACGGTGTCGTCTTATTCGTTGGATGGATGCATTTAACATCAGCCGTCAATGGGGTCAGTCCTCGCAGCATCACCGTCCGATTAATGGAAGTCGGACAACACCTGTCCGATTCTATCAAATCAACATGAATCTGATGTAGAAGATGATTCCAGATTCGGAGAAAAATCTTATTTTAAAGACTGTATCTTTATGGACATGTGGTGTCTGTAGAAACTGGAAGCCAGGTTGATTATCGAAGTCCGCCATTGTTAGGTCAAAGAAGAGAAACAGGAGAATGGGCGTTGTAGAAGAAGCTCACAACTTGAGAATTTTAGGGTCTGGAAACCAGGTGGTGGTGCTCGGTCATGGCTTTGGGACCGATCAGTCGGTGTGGAAACACCTCATTCCCCACCTCCTCGACGATTACAGAGTCATCTTGTTCGATAACATGGGCGCCGGAACCACCAATCCTGACTTCTTCGACTTCGATCGCTACCAAACGCTGGAAGGCTTCGCCTATGACTTGCTCGCCATTTTAGAAGAGCTTCGAGTTGAGTCCTGCGTTTTTGTTGGCCACTCCGTCTCTGCAATGGTCGGCGGCATTGCCTCCATCACTCGCCCAGATCTTTTCTCCAAGATCATCATGATCTCGCCATCACCCAGGTTCAAAACTTCTTTTTGTTCTTTGAATCTGTGCTGATCTTTGTTGTTGTCGGAGTGTATTTTTGTCCGGTTTGATTCTTCTAGATGCTCTTATAAATAGTGCTGTGATGGTAAGTTTGCTTAAAAATATTTTATTCCCAAGCCAATCAACGTGACGTAATTTTCATAAATTTTGTTTAGGTATCTGAACGACGTCGATTACTACGGGGGTTTCGAGCAGGAAGATCTAGAGCAGTTGTTCCGAGCGATGCAGGAAAACTACAAGGCATGGTGTTCGGGGTTTGCGCCGTTGGCCGTAGGCGGCGATATGGATTCCGTCGCCGTTCAAGAGTTTAGCCGGACCCTTTTCAACATGAGGCCGGACATAGCTCTTAGCGTGGCGCAGACGATATTTCAGAGCGACATGAGGGGGATACTGGGCATGGTAACTGTGCCTTGCCATATTATTCAAAGCATGAAGGACATGGCCGTGCCGGTGGTGGTTTCTGAATATCTTCATCAGAATCTCGGCGGCGAATCCATTGTCGAGGTTATGCAATCTGACGGTCATCTTCCTCAGTTGAGCTCGCCTGAGATCGTCATCCCCGTGCTTCTCAAGCATATTCGTTATGATATTGCGATCTGATCAATTTCATCATCAGTACTCAACAGTGTGTTAATTATCTGATCAAGAAGGTTTTAGGAATTCGCAGTGATTTTCCCGGTTCGTCGGAGAAATTTGTCACATAACTGAACGCTTTAATGCTGTCCTAACGCTGTGATTTGTGACATAACTGAACGTTTTAATACTGTGCTAATACTGTGATTTGTCACATAACTGAACGTTTTAATACTGTGATTTTCATAGCGTCTTTACTCGTCAAAGTTTACTAACTTAGACCAGGGTATCATAATTTTTTGTCACATGTCATTCTATTTCTTCACAACTTTTGATTGCGCGAAGCAAAAGCATTTGTTGAATCTTCTCCTTTGGATCTTCTTCTGCAACTTCTTCTTCTGTAGGAAATTCTTCATTATAATCATCTTCTATTGTCCCATCAGCGATGAATGATCCTGAATATCTTTACTGGTATCAAATTCGGATTGTCCTTGTTCAATTTTGATTTCATATCCTTTTCGCGTATTAAACTACCCACATGCAGACATGGAACGATGGTGGCATAAAATGCAATGACAAATTTGCATGTTTCATGTGGTATAGAAGAACAAACTTTGCTGGAGGGTTTTGAAGCTTGAACATCTCGTATACAAAATACGTTGAGAACTTGACGATGAGTGGAAAAAGAAAATATGATATGGGATATCATCGATAAAAAATTAGGATGTTTGACTTAGTATTACTCCTATTGGGATTGCAGGAAACAAAGTTTAGACTTATAGAATCGATGAGAAATCACAATGCGCGGGTCTTAACTAAAATAATAATAAATATCCCTTTTAATCATCATAAAGTTCATTACATTCTCTATATACTCGACCTTAGTTCTTTGCTCTCCATGCATTCGCTCGGCCATACATGTCATACTAGGATGTGTAATTTGGCTCATAACTGTGACCATTCCCTTTCTTGGCTCCCCTTTTCCAAGGACCATAAGTTGTTCTCCATGGAGGCTCATGTCTTCTTTCTCCCAAGGGTTCAAGGCAATTGCCCGAATGTAAACAGTGAACTTGAAGAACAACCTTATTGTGAGGTACTTTTTTTAAGAGAATGAGAAAAAAAAATCAAAGCAATTCCAAAGACATATAAACCATATTTGTTAACCAAAAATGAATAACTTTCATAGCTCAAAACCTCATTAAGCTAGCCACACTCAATTATAAGGGGTTTCATTCCCTTTGGCAACCAATAAAAGACTTAAGCACAATTATTTCCATCAGTCGAAACACTAACGTTACATGAATTCAAAATCGGGGTCCATTCTTTCAATTCCATGAAACCAAGGCAAAAATCGATAATATTATATGTGCCAACATATTCCCAAGAGATAGGCCTCAGTCCTGTAATGTAAAATGAATCCACATACTTTGTCATTTTTAATCCCAAATATGCTTGGGCTCATTACTTCCTTATCATAAAAAACAGTCAAAATAAGATTATAAATTCCTAATGAAGACTTCTTAACTCCTAATATCACATCCTCAACATCAACACCAATATACCATGTACTCTCAACCTAACAAATCTCAAGAATATCACTGCTCACCGGTTGGAGAACGACTTTTTGGGTAGGAATTTTTAGGGTTGGTTGATGAGAGGGCTAAGAAGAAAACCTCTAATTAATGGATGAAAGAGGACAAAACTGTATAAAAGAAAATTGGTAGCTGAGAGGGAGAAAAAGCAAAAAGGTGGTCCGTGGGTTTTAGGTCTTGGTTAAACGGTCATATCTCGCATGCATAGCTTTCCTAATGATTTTTCCTTCACCTAGCTCTTATTGTCTCCTCGAGAAGAAGAAGAAGCACGAACTGAAGATAAGTTTTCTTCTGCCTCACACCACGCACACCATTTTTCAGTCAGCTTTTATGTAACATATTATTGAAAGAAATATACTAGAAAATAAAATAACTTGCATTGATATGTTAGATGTTCCTAACCGAGAAGTATGAGGATGGATCATAAAATCCTTTGGCTATATTGACAATTTTATTATCTAATCCACATAGAAAATCCAAAAAGAGTTCACCTTGTGCAGCTAGCCTGATAATTGCTGAGTTGATGCTCTACTTCTATATTCTACATGTATGCATGCTTGTCATAAAATAATATAAATTGAGAGATTTGAAAAATAACTAATTGAGTGCCCATCCTGTTCGATGAGTCCATGCCTTTTGGAGTCTACTTTGTATAGTTGATTGTTAGATATATTAGGCAGCAGAGAAAATGTTGATCTTGAGTGCAACATCTGCGATTGTTTCATTTATCGTAATTTGAATCCAAGGACTAAAATGGTAAAGTTAGTTTAGATTTTATAAGTTCATTGCTATGCAAGTACATCTCGTGTAGGAAAGAGATAGAGAGAGTTGAACACTAATGTTTGCTCCCAAAAAACAGTAAACTTCAAGTATGAGGACTTCAACCATACTTGGAACGAAATTGACATCGAGGAAAAGCACAAATTACATAAATGTTCAATTTAGACAATCTTTTTCTGTAATTCCTTCTTCCATATTCCTATGAATCTAGTTGGACATTTTGTAGTTCCATAACAAATAATCCATTTCACAGCAAATCGTGAGGTATACGGCCAAGTGACTGTATATGCACTTTTCTATCATCTTTTATCGAGAAAAAAGGCTGGGTAATACTCACAGAGCGAAGAGAATAACTTCACATTGGCTGGAGTTCTTGCTCGGGAATCACTGCTTCAACAGGCTTGTATGAGTTGATTGATTCTTGCCTACGTCTCCAAACAAACCACATTCCCCATACTGTTAATCCAATGATTGATACAACCACCCCAAAGCCAACTATTGCATATCGTTGCTGCCGTTTCCTGCATCAACCCCATTCGGTAGGTAAGAAAAAATTTTAAAATATGACGATTAATATTGTTTTCTAACATTCCTTGTCAAAAGCCTCTTTTTGCATTTGGATACCATACGTACATTTATACAATGAAATTTGATTGAAAAAGAAACGAAGCTTGCAGCTGAAGCAAGAGAAGTTCACGGTATACCTAGGGGTAAGAGGACCGACTTTCCATCTGATTAACGTATAATTTCCAAAAGCAGGAGGTAACTGAATGCGGTTCTCATCAAACTGAGTAATTATCATCTGCCAAAAGACGAAATTCATAACAAGAGCAAATAATCATCTGTTTATCTGATTGCTGAAGTTTAAGCAGGTTCCTTACTATGGCAGATGCATTAGAAATGTTTTCTGCAGATCCAAGAGGAAGGATCACCAATGTCACTATGGAATCGTTTCCACTCAGTGTAGCATTTAATAAATGTACCTGGAATGACCGTTTAAAGTTAGTTCTAGCAGTGAATAAGGATTTCTCAAATATGAATCATATGCTATTAGAATGATTCTCAAACCTGTGAAATGTTAACATTTAACTGAGGGGCAATAAGTTCAGTGAGTTCTGTGAAGTGAGTCTTCAGCTCCACATAGCTAACGTTAAATAACAACTCGAGTGTTAAGGTCTCAATGGGAATCCCCTCTGTGCATAAACAGGAGAAAGTATAAATCAATGAAGTTCCAATTCATATAAGATGAGAAGAAAGATACTCATCTAAACAATAAGACAATTATTTCCTCCATACGAACTATACATCAAAAGAAATCTATACATTGTTTTTCGACTCATGACAAAAAAAGGAGCAAATATTTCCATTGAGCAAGAAGGTTTCTCAAAGATGATTTAATCATCGGAGTCTACCTCATCTTTTTCTCTTCCATCCTAGGCCTTCTAGACTCCAGTTACAACAACACAAGTTAAAACTAAAACAAATTATGCCCCTATATTTGATTTTTTTCATCTGCAAATTTTTTCCTAATAAAAAAAACACAAAAAGGTATTACAATGTTCTACGACAACAGAAATCAAAGAAAGATCTGAAGCTAGCCAACCTGGAAGTGTAAATTGTGGAGCTCCAGCTGGTGCAACCATAGGAGCTATGGCAGTTGACTTATTTGAATTAGGAATTGAAGTCGCTGGTGGAGGAGCACCAGAAATATGAAGCCTTTCCCACAACTCTAAACAGTTTGTTTTCCAGAAGCCAATCTTTTCATGCTCTCGATCATATGTTACAAGAGTATTGCGCACAATAATTCCTATCATGGAAAAAAGAAACACATGAACCCATCAACCATATTTAAGACAAGCCAGAAAGTTAATCCCCTAAAAATGTCATGGAAAGGAAACCAACATTTAGTGAGACAGAAAATATACCCCCCAGAAGAGTAGATGAATCCTTCTCATTTAGGAAAATCCCCAAGCAATATGCACCAAGAACTTTTGAATGCTACATGAAATTAAGAAGAAAAGCATGTCATAGAAAGCCATATAATATTTATCATGTCAACCTTAGCAAAGCAACAAAAATACCATCCCCCAAATACCCTAGAAAATATGAAGAAACAAGAGCAATGGTGTTTAAGCAGGCGAATCCAGCATAGTGTTTTGACATAAATACATTCATCTAACTTTGGGCAGGTAATGGATTTTGCTTATCTACTAGGGAATTCAGTCATTCTAGGATAACATGTAGAAAATTTCAAAACGACCAGTTTATGATCAGAATAGTTAGATATGTGGACCTAATCATGCATTTGGTTTTCGCTGTGTTCACCTAAGATACTAACAAGAACCTCTAACGAGTTGACTGTCTACCTTCCCGTTATCTCAATGTAAAGGAGCAAATAACAAATAATCCCAGGTAATAAAAGAATGAAAAAGGAAATATAATCACTTCTTACCCTAAACATGTAATTTTCAGGTGAGAGAGAGAACTTCTTCCCATTACCAAATACCAAGTCAACCACAGGAAAGGTATTAGATAATTCTGAAACATCACTAAGAAGAAAGAAAATTATTCATCAGAATAACCAAGTGACGATTGATGACTTATAATATCGATGAACCAATATGATTAATATGGTACCTTCCAGCACCCGAAAAACAAATATCATTAAAGCTTGGATCAGGTCCACGGATTTTCTCTAACCCATGAAGTTCATTCAGTATCTGCAAGATATATCATAAAATTATATGAAAGCCAAAAGCTAAAACTACAACAAATATCAGGTGACAAGATCTACATAAATGTATCGAACAAATATTCTTCGAGTTTTTTATCCTAAATGAATGCACACCTGCCCCCATTGAGTTGGGTGCAGATATGAAACGATGAAGATGTAGTGGAAAAGACAATTTGTTCTATTAAAATTGATCAGCAACTGCATGCTCTTAAGTAGTTATCAATTTAAATTACCTAAACAAACATCATAACTATAAGATCTAATAATGTCTTTTTCGTTAGTTTTCCAATGTACAGCAGTTTCTTCGGATTGTGCACATGATCAAAATAACAGACCATAGTTGGAGCTTGTTCACATATTCAAAGACTGAGGAAATGAGACTAAGCCATTGAGCTAAATACCCAAAGAAGGCCCATAGAAATTTCAAACAAGAATGCATTCCTCAAAATTTGAACCTATCGCAAGGTAGGAAGTAAAGGATGACACTCAAGGAAAATTGACTCTTACAGCATTCTTAAAAGCTTCAAATGCAGCCATTGGGAAGTAAGCATACGTTGTACCACTATCCAGAATAGTCCCATGTTTGCCATCGAAGACATCTGGGTCCAAATGCAATTTTTTCCCCGCAACTTGCATTTCCTTCAGATCGACATTGTAATATGGACTGTTTCCATCCCGAAACTAGAGTAAATGTATGAGATGTATCAATTGTAACTAACATAAAATGCACAAGATATTTTTTCATTAAATTGGATGATGCTTTCCGCACCTTCTGACGGGATCAGAATGGCTAAAGATCATGCCTTCCGAAGGAGAAATAGCACCAAGAATCATTGCGCCCCCTCCAACACCCATCCCACCATAGCATAATGAAAAAGAATCACTAATCACACCTTTTTCAACAAGTTGGTCCACAACACTAAGATCACCACTCCCCAAACCCATAATGCCATCAGCATGTTGACTATAAATATCACCAGTTTCCATATTCTCACAACCAAATACAGCTCGTTGGGGCAGAAGTTCACTCTGATTTCCAAAGGATATGATGTCCTCACCAAGGACACCACTACTCGAACTCATTTCAGCATACTGCCTATCATAGACACACACCTCCTTTTCCTCATCACACTCGCAATCCAAATTGCACTTCAACGGTTGATAGGTGCTTGACAAATCTGGTTGAAACCTTGGATCCTGATGAAAGCAGAGACTTGAATATCAATTGAAAAGGACTTATTAGGTGCAACTACTGTCCATATTATCTGCCAAATGTATAGATTCCAAAGAGGGTATCAAAAGAATAAACATTGCAAATCTGGTACGGGCATGAAACATCACTCAATTTACCAAAAATGTTTCATCTCACATGATTTTTTAATGTTCAATTTTCATTACAAAGAGAGATATAAATAAAGAAAAATAGAAGAAGCACCACATTTTCTAATAGAAACAGGGCAAACATTGTCTGACCGCCCAATTAACAACATAACTTGTTTCGACTCTCAATTACAAATTTTCTTTTTTAGGCATAAGTACTTTGTAAATGACCACGTATCATCCCATTGATGAAAAAGACAAAAATGAAAATTTTGAATCAGCTCGAGGAAATCGATTCAATAGGTAATTCCATAATATAAGCAATTGAACATGAAGGTAACAATCTAATTATATAACCTGGTGCTTTCCACACTGCTCACAGGTAGAGCAGGGCACATAGGTTACCGTACTCCCTGTATCAACTATAAGCGCAAATTGCTGCGGCGGCGTTCCGATCCAAATCCGCGTAGTATAGTACCTTCAGAAAACCAATTCGACAGGGAAAAAATCCGTATCATACTCCATAAAATAGCAAAAGAAAAAATGCAACGAGAAAAATGGGGCAACTCACCCATTGAGGAGGAGATCATCATAAAGCCTCATTCGAGCATTGGGAAGGGAATTTGAGCCAGATCTCTCGAGACGGCGACGAAAACTAGCAACGGACGTGTTAGGAGTAGAGAGAAAAAGGGGTAGAACCATGTTCTTCCCAGGGTTCCCAAGGAGAAGCTCGGCGGTTAACGGATCAGCGAAGAAAACCAAAATGATGAGCAAACCGACGAGAAACATAATCGGAAAGTGACCGGTCGGCACCGTGAGGATGGAGAGTCTGTAGATCGACGAAGGAAGAGAATGCAGAGCAGAGGAGGGAGAAAATGAAAGATGGAAGTCAACCTCCGCAGAATATAAAGAATAGAAGCTTGGATAGGATACATGAAGCATGCCAGCTAAATGGTTCCATGAGAGAAACATGCATCTTATGTATATTTGTCTTCAAAACAATTAACAAATTAAAGTATTTTATTTTTAGATAAATCAAATATAAATTATGATTCTCGCTACAACGTTCCTCTCACTTAGCATCGATTGTCAAATGGCGTTGTTGGGAACCAACCCGATATCGAGCTAGGCATGAACCCAATTTTTTAAAGAGAACCTCGACAAGAATTTAGTCCGTGGGACTGACCCGTGAAATGATCATTCTGCTAACAAGTCAATATGTAATTCAATTGGTTGATCCAGAGGTTGGAAGCCAATCATGAACCATAAAATTTGGTTTGAGCAGGATCAAATTGAATACTTAACCTAGTCCCAAGTTAGAGGGGAAAACTAGCTCGACCTAGACGGGTGATAGAGATAGACTAAAGTCGGTGATATTTGGTCATTTAATTACAATTTTGGTGGAAGATTAGGAAGTCATGCCCCCATATTCTTTACAAATTAAGAATGATCTCGATGTCGTTAGAAATCAACCAAACTTTCAAATTGTTCACTATCCATGTGGGAAATGTGGACTTGAAAAACTACAACGTCTTGTTGAAGGGGAGTTGGGCAATCTCAATGTATAGTTAATCCATTCTAGTTCTACCACCAGTCACAGTCCCAAAGGCTGTATTTGCAGCGAGTGTGCGGCTGATGTGAAGGGTGACGAATACGCGTACACCGCTGCTTCTCCGCTTCTGACGAATTCCACGTCCCCTCTCTAGTCAGGTCTAACCCTCGCTAATTGGTAACCCTTTCTGAAGTGGATATAGTGGGCAACCCCTGGCATTTTGTCTGTCAAGACAAGAGATTGGCAGAGCTCAGGAGCCTGGCTATTGTCACCAACTGCAAGAAAGAGGTTGCAGAGAGAAGAGAAGTATAAAAGAGAGAAGCAACAGAGGGAAGACAGCAACGAGAGTTTCTGTAAATGATTTCAACTATATCCCGACACTATTCCTTCTTACAATTCTATACTGAGACAAACGTTTAACCTAGGAGAAACTATAACTATGGTAAACAATTTGTTGGGAAACAATCGGATAATTAACCTGAAAAATAATTCTCCAAATTCTTGTGTGCTAAATGAGATTACCAAATCCAAGCCAGCAATATTAATAAAATCCAAGCAAATAATCAAGCAATAAATAAAAACGAGACACCGATATTTTAACGTGGAAAACCCTCCAAATCGAAGGTAAAAACCACGGGCGAGGAGCCACCGAATCAAACCTCCACTATGTTAAATAATGGGTACACCAAGTTCTCTCTAGATCATCAAACTAGAGGATTACAATAACTCATCAAGATCAAACAACAATCTTGGATTCAACAAATAAAGAGATAGAGGATAAACGACGATAAAAACGGCAGTCCCGTTTTTACCCCAACAGGCAGTCTTAGAAAACACAAAATACGATCTTCACCGTTCAGAACGTACCTCTGTGTGTCACGAAGCTACTGTCAAACTTTCAAGCCGATCCAACGGTTGAATATGGAGAAAACGGAAATCGATTTTTCTGCGTTAGAAAAATCCAACCCTTTTTCTATTTCTCTCTTCTCTCTATCTTTCTTCAAGGCTACTCTCCCTCATATCTTAACCTAGCAGCCCCTTCCTTTTAATTAGGTTAAGATGCCCTAATGGGCTTAAGTGGTCAAGCCCACAAAATAGGCTTGACCCAACAATTCTCCCCCGTCAAGTCATTTTGTGGGCTCTCGTAAGCCCGCTCCTTGCCTACAAGCTTCAAGCTTCTCCTTAGACAAAGATTTCGTAAACATGTCTGCTGTATTCTCAGATGTATGAATTTTCTCTAAGCTCAGCTGTTTACTCTCAAGTACATCACGAATCCAATGATACCTGACATCAATGTGCTTGGATCTCGAATGAAATGTCGAATTTTTCGAAAGGTGGATTGCACTCTGACTGTCACTGTAGACAATCAACTTCTCTTGTTCTAGGCCAAGCTCCTCTAAAAACTTCTTCATCCACAAAGCTTCTTTGCAAGCTTCTGTGATGGCAATATACTCGGCTTCTGTAGTTGACAAAGCAACACACTTTTGCAATTTGGATTGCCAAGACACGGCTCCCCCTGCAAAACTCATCAAGAACCCTGAAGTGGACTTGCTGGAATCAATGTCGCCTGCCAAATCTGAATCTGCAAATCCAACCAAAATCGGCTCTCCAATACCAAAACATAGACATACTTTAGAACTGCCTCTTAAGTATCGGAGGATCCATTTCACTGCATCCCAATGTTCCTTGCCAGGATTAGCGAGAAAACGACTCACTACTCCAACTGCATGAGCTATATCCGGCCTCGTACAAACCATGGCATACATCAAACTGCCAACTGCAGATGCATATGGAACTGTGCTCATCTCTTTCTTTTCTTTCTCTTCTGTAGGACACTGCTTAGCACTAAGCTTGAAATGTCGTGCAAGAGGAGAAGAAACAGCCTTAGCTTGACTCATGTTGAATCTCTTAAGAACTGTATCGATATATCGCTCTTGAGATAGCCACAATTTTCCATTCTTCCGTTCTCGGGTTATCTTCATGCCAAGTATCTGTTTCGCCGGCCCAAGGTCTTTCATAGCAAATGAGGAACTCAATTCTCCTTTAAGTTTCTCAATTTTGCTGCTATCATGACCAACAATCAACATGTCATCCACATACAGCAGAAGGATAATAAAATCCTCATCAGAATATCTCTTCACAAATACGCAGTGATCAGACGATGTTCTGGTGTACCCTTGACCCATCATGAACGAGTCAAACTTCTTGTACCATTGCCTAGGTGCTTGTTTTAATCCATACAAGCTCCTTTTCAGTTTGCAAACCAGGTTCTGTTTTCCTTTAACTTCGAAACCTTCTGGTTGCTCCATATAAATTTCCTCCTCTAAATCTCCATGAAGGAATGCCGTTTTCACATCAAGTTGTTCTATCTCTAAATTCAGACGGGCAGCGAGACCTAGAACAACTCTGATAGAACTCATCTTCACAACAGGAGAAAATATCTCTTCAAAGTCAACTCCTTTCTTCTGAGCAAATCCTTTCACAACCAGTCTTGCTTTGTACCTTGGTTGTGAGCTATTTTCTGTAATTTTTAACCTGTAGAGCCACCTGTTTTTGAGTGCCCTTTTACCTGTTGGTAGTCTAACCAACTCATAAGTGTGGTTCTCATGCAAGGATTGCATCTCTTCTTTCATGGCTTTTAACCACTCTTTATTATTTTCATGCGCAATAGCCTCCGAGTAGCTTCCAGGTTCTCCTCCATCTGTAAGCATAAGATACTCATTGTCACTGTATCTTTTATTTGTTTGCCGTTCTCGCATCGATCTTCTCAAAACAGGTTCAATCAATGGTGGAGGTGATCCTTGATCAACTGGCTCAACACCATCATCTATCGGAGTATGATCTTCATTAGCAATATCGCCACTATCTTGTGGCACTTCTCCCCCGTAATCCAAACTTACTGGGGAAGGGTGAACTTCCAGTCTAACTGGGATCTCTGCAGAGGAACTAGAACTCTCGCCTTTATCAGAATCTTCACCGAACTGATCTTCGAGGAACACAACATCTCTGCTTCTGACAATCTTCTTGCTCACTGGGTCCCATAGTCTATAACCAAATTCATCTCGACCATAACCCAAGAAGATACATGCTTTTGCCTTGTCATCAAGTTTGGATCTCTCATCCTTCGGGATATGAACAAAAGCCCTGCAGCCAAATACTCTCAAATAATCATATGAGACGTCTTTTCCACTCCACACTCTATCAGGGACATCACCATCAAGAGCTGTAGCTGGTGAAAGGTTTATCACATCTACTGCAGTTCGCATAGCTTCCGCCCAAAAGCTTTTGGGAAGCTTAGCATGAGAAAGCATACACCTGATTCTTTCTTCAATTGTTCTGTTCATCCTCTCAGCCACACCATTCAGCTGCGGTGTCTTAGCTGGAGTTTTCTGAAGTCTGATACCATAGGCTCTGCAATATCTCTCGAATTGCCCCTGATACTCGCCACCATTATCAGATCTAACCGTCTTCAGCTTCTTTCCTGTTTCTCTTTCAACTCTGACATGAAATTCTTTAAAGACGTCAAACACCTGATCTTTGGTTTTCAAAGCGGTACTCCAGACTTTCCTTGAGTGGTCATCAATAAATGTCACAAAATAGACCGCACCTCCAAGAGATTTATCTCGCATAAAACAAACATCAGTGTGAATCAAATCAAGAATATTTGACTTTCTATGTGGCGGAAAGGAATGAAATGCAACTCTATGCGTCTTTCCAGCAATACAATCAAGACAAGTTTTAAGAGGTGTACCTTGCAAACTTGGTAGGAATTGCTTCCGAGCGAGGATCTGCATATTCTTCTCGCTTATATGGCCAAGTCTCTTGTGCCACATATCAATGCTAACACCCTTCTGAATAACATTTGTCTCTCCTTTGTATAACTTCCCTTGAGTGACATAGAGCGAGTTTAACTTCTTTCCTCTGGCAATGATTAACGATCCTCTGGTGAGCTTCCATTTACTTTCACCAAAATAATTGCCAAACCCATCATCATCAAGTTTTCCAGTAGAAATCAAATTAAGCCGAATATCCGGGACATGTCTTACATCTCTGAGAACTAACTTATTTCCAAGGTTAGTCTCCAAGCAAATATCACCAATACCCATAATCTTTGAAGCATTGCTATTGCCCATCTTGACATTGCCAAAATCACCTGAAGAGTATGTACTAAAGAAATCATGGTGAGGAGTAACATGAAACGATGCACCAGAATCAATCACCCAGTCAGTATCCTGGCAAACTAGACTCACACAATTGTCGTCTGAAACGATACCAGCTTCACTCTCATGACTCACTGCATTAGTCTCTGCTTCCTCTTTCTTTGCTTCTGCAAGTTCTCTCTTCAAAATTCTACAATCTTTCTTCATGTGACCTGGCTTGTCGCAGTGAAAACATTTGAAGTCTTTTCTGTTTTTAGACTTCCCCCTGAATTCTTCATGTTTACCATGTCCCTGTGGTTGCCTACTCTTACTTCTTCCACGTCTCGCAGGCTTTTGAGAAACTAGTACATCTGAAGAAGATTCACCTTTTTCTTTTCTTCTTACTTCTTCATTGAGTAAGCTATCTTTAACCATCTCCATGGTCAATGTTCCACCTGGTGCTGAAGTACTCAATGAGACAACTAAAGTTTCCCAACTGTCCGGAAGACTACCCAGAAGTAATAGAGCTTGTAACTCATCCTCAAGATTCAATTTCATTCCGGCCAATTGATTTACTAATCCCACAAAGTCGCTTGTATGCTCAGTCATACTTTTTCCATCCTTGAACTTCAAATTCACAAGTCTTCTAATCAACAACGCTTTGTTTCTAAACGTGTTTTTCTCATACAATGCCTCTAACTTTTTCCACAAAATATTTGCTTTGGTTTCCTCCGCGATATGATGAAATATATTGGGATCTACCCATTGCCTGACTGTAGCGGAAGCTTTCATGTGCAAAATTTCCCAATCATCATCACTCATTTCCTTTGGCTTTTCTTTGCCTAACACCGGCATAAATAGATCTTTACAATAAAGAAGATCTAACATCTTCCTTTTCCAAATAGCGTAATTACCCGAGTTTAATTTTATCATCCCAAAAGAATTATGCTCTTCCATTTAGATACACAGATTTCTATCCGTTCTTTTCGTTACCAAACCTGTGCTCTGATACCAATTGTTGGGAAACGATCGGATAATTAACCTGAAAAATAATTCTCCAAGTTCTTGTGTGCTAAATGAGATTACCAAATCCAAGCCAGCAATATTAATGAAATCCAAGCAAATAATCAAGCAATAAATAAAAACGAGACACCGATATTTTAACGTGGAAAACCCTCCAAATCGAAGGTAAAAACCACGGGCGAGGAGCCACCGAATCAAACCTCCACTATGTTAAATAATGGGTACACCAAGTTCTCTCTAGATCATCAAAATAGAGGAATACAATAACTCATCAAAATCAAACACCAATCTTGGATTCAACAAATAAAGAGATAGAGGATAAACGACGATAAAAACGGCAGTCCCGTTTTTACCCCAACAGACAGTCTTAGAAAGCACAAAATACGATCTTCACCGTTCAGAACATACCTCTATGTGTCACGAAGCTACTGTCAAAATTTCAAGCCGATCCAACGGTTGAATATGGAGAAACGGAAATCGATTTTTCTGCGTTAGAAAAATCCGAACCCCTTTTTCTATTTCTCTCTTCTCCCTATTTTTCTTCAAGGCTACTCTCTCTCACACTTAACCTAACAGCCCCTTCTTTTTAATTAGGTTAAGATGCCCTAATTAGTGGCCAAGTTGTGGTAGATTTGGTACAAGGTTAAGATGTCCTAATGGGCTTAAGTGGTCAAGCCCACAAAATAGGCTTGACCCAACACAATTAACCTAACTATTGTAAGAAAAAACACAGAATTGTTCTTCATCAAAGTCAGAAGCAATACTAAATGTTGCAAGGAGAAGCAAAAATGCTTCTGCTTCCAGTGGATATCCATTGGCAGCATCAGGGCATGGATTAGGCAACACAAGCCTCCACCCATTAGCAATTGCCTTGCCTCTCTGCTTGGTCTCATTGTTATGAACACATCAATAACTGAGTCATGCCTTGCCCATAAGGCAAGCATTGCCGCCATTAAGACAATACAGGACCTTTGTATGCCCTGCTGGCACCGTCCCTCTCATCTCCGGATCAGAGTTTGACTGTTTTATAATGTAGTTCAGAAGCCCATTTGCATCCATTTGCTGGAAAAACTGCATCAGCTCTGGATGTGGCTTCATGCCAATGACTGCAACTCGACTGCAGTTCCAACTATTTTTGCACTGAAATCTTCCCCGAAAATGAAGGCTTCTTTTTCACACCAAACAACTAAAGAGAGACTTTTATCGGAAAAAAAATAAGCCGACCCATTTTTTGATGCGTGGCCATTTTTAAAATTTTTGAAGGAGATATACATATATTTAATAAATTATTTATTTTTATAATAAATCATACAAAAATTGAAAATTTATAAAAAAAAATCCAAATTATTATAATATTGTAGATGTATAATAAATTTCAAGTCATTCTCATAATATTGACTTAATTAAATAAAAAAATATTAAAAAAACTTCTTAAGCAGCCGTGCGAAAATGGCTTAGTTTGTCTTTTTCTGAATTTTAGGATCAGCAAAACTCAATGTTTAAATTGCTTTTTACTGGATTTTTAATTTCTATGCTTGCAATTCTGTTTCAAGTGAAATGGCGAGTTACATTTCTTGTTTTGTCCAATGTACAAACAGTTTTAAGACTGATTTAACATAGTTTTAAATTTTAATTGAACAAAAAACTAGCCTAACGTTGTACAACAGGACACTCTGAGAAAAGGCAGGCAGCAGAGAATCAGCCGGCAACAGTGGCGACTGGTGCAACTTAAATCACCAAATCTGGCGAAGTCTTGCCCGGCATTACCTTCGTCCGCCATGAAACTGGAACGCTCTGGGCGATGAGATAAACGATGAAGGCAACATATGCAGCTGTGAAAAAGCCGACTACAGAGGAGAAGAAAACTCCATTTACTTCAGAGGAGAAGAAGTCCACCAAAAGATACCCATTAATGGCCATCACCAACCCAGCCACCAGCCAGGACACCATCTGCAGAACCAAACTTAAGACATTTGTTTTTTACACTCAATATACTAAGTTCTCTATTTTGTGATCCAAGATCGTACCTTTAGGAAATGCCCGATTTTAAAAGTGCCCATGATCCTCTCTTTGGAGACCAAATATAGCAGAGGAATAAGAGCAAAAGGGATCTGAATAGACTGAAGAACATTCAGCCATTCGTTCAAAACATCCAAAGCATCCTCGGAAGTGTCGAATGCAAGGGCAACTGCCATGGTCGGAACAATCGCAAAGCTTCGAGTGATGAGAGCTCGAATCCATTTTTTCATCCTCATATTCAAGAACCCTCCCATTATGAACTGCCCAGCATACGTTCCTGTAATCGTGCTACTTTGACCAGCTGCAAGTAAGCCAATACCCCAGATGTACAGAATCGGAAAAACTCCGCCGTATTTGGATTGAAGATACTGGCCGGCATTGACGAGGCCGATGCTATCAGCTATGTCCGTGTTGTAAAATCCTTTTGCAAAAACTGTAGTGACGAAGAGATTGATGACAAAGGAAATGATAAGGGCAACGGTGCACTCTATAGAGTAATATCGTAATGCTTCTTGAACTCGGTTTCTATTTCGAGGGTCGATTTCCCTCGATTGAACCAGAGCTGAGTGTAGGAACACATTGTGGGGCATGATTATGCAACCCACTACTCCAACCGCCTGCCGAATTGTTCTTGAGTTAAGCTTCGGAATTAGAATACCTGTGGAAGAAAATATGTTGGATCTTTGTAGTTCACAGATTAAGAACAAGAGAAATTATGGCGGAGAAGGAGAGGATTCTCTACCGAGGAGAAGCTCAGTTCCACTAGGCTTTGTTTCGCCAAACATCCATGCGAATGAGACAGCCATTGTAGCTATAAGGAAGGCAAAAACTGCTTCTAATTTTCTTACGCCATAGTTTTCGAGAAAAAGAAATACAAAGCTGCAACGGAAAAATGAAATAAATGTTCAGAACGCGCAGGACCTTGGAGCTTCAATATAGGAATTAGCATTGAGTAAGCATGAGAGAAGATGGTCATGAAAGCTTTTCCAAAAGTAAGGGCAGTCTTCATCGATAAAATAACCAAATTGAATAAATCAGCTGAAGATGAACACTAAAAGGACATAAAAGGAATCGACATAGAAGGCTCGTTGGCTACTGACTCAAAACCAATATATTCATGAATCTTAGAGTTAAATGTTGTCAATGCACGTAAGTAATCAATTGCCATCAAATTAGGCTCAGAAACTCGCAAAATTTTGCGAAAACCAGAGATGGGTGGGAGGGAATTACCAATCTAAAGCAGTGATGATGACGCCAGACCAAAGAGGCAAAAATCCATTACTCAAAATCTTAATAGCAATGGCACTTCCGATGACCTCCTGTATATCAGCCCCTATCAGAGCCAACTCCGCCATTACCCAAAGCACCATTCTTGCCCACCTAGGGTACTCGTCTCGGCACAGCTCCGCCAAGTGCCTCCCCGTTGCCACGCCGAGTCTCGCGGCCAATAGCTGCACCAAGAGTCCCATAGCCGTGGCCCACAGCAATAGCCACAAAAGCGAATACCCAGCAACCGCGCCCGCCTGAAGATCCCCTTCCAAATTTCCCGGATCGAGAAACGCTATGCTCATCAAAAACCCAGGTCCGGTGAATAGCCAGAGCTTTTTCCACGAGAATGGCGGTGTTCCGGAGGAAGCACCGCCATCTTCTCCGATTCCGATGACATGAATCTTTTCCCCGGAGCCATAAGCTGTTTCTTCTTCGTCGTCGTCGAGTAAGAGCGGCTGATCATAATCTCTAGAAGGCATATCGCCGTTGATTTTGATGACTCCAAGTACCTCAACTTTATAGCTTTGTAATTCGAAGAACCGCTGTTTCTTGGCGATGGCTAGCGCAACAACCAGTCGTCGTCCTCTGTTTTTCCTTTTTCTTTTTCTTCTGCCCTTTTTTACTCCTTTTTTTTTTTGTTTTTAAGCGCATCGGCACTGCAACTGATGAGATTTTAGAACAACGAAACACACTCTGCCACGTCAGAACGATGCCCTTTTCTTTCCTGCTTCCATGCCACGTTGACCAAGTACCTTGACTTTTTGTAATAAGGGGAAACTAATATTTCATTAATAAAGTCTTTGTTTAATTCCTGCAAATCAATCTTCTCTAACAGCATGGATCAAGCGGGGGTAATCGATGACTTGGCGTCGAATGGAGCTTGATAAAAACTGATGACGATAGGATGACGCCACGTGTTTGGTAACCACGAGAGGGAAAGCGCGCTGGCCGTGGATGGCTCGAGGCGAAATGAGTTTCTGTGCTTCTTAGTACACAGCACAATTTCCCATGATATGTTGTTCCTTTTCTGTCGCATCAACAACGTGCACTCCACACGCTTTAATTTAGTCCATTGAAATAAATCAAGTTTTTAATTTTTGTTTTCAGTTTTAAACTCGTCTGGTTGGAATAACTAATATATAATAAATAAAAAATAGATGTATTAATCTTACAAAATAAGAAATCTGTCACTTGCTATGTCATTGAAAAAATGGCAAATTAAATAGTTAATTTATATAATCTATTAACATGCGAAATCAATATATTTGGACTTTTGGAGAACATATGTTAGAAATAAATAAATTCACATATTATTCCCACGAGTGCATAAATAATATGGAAGTCTTTAAAACAACATATAATACCTTTACCATGAAAAAAATGGTATAAACAACAGCAGATGCGTTTCACACTTGCATTCCATATGCGGCAGGGAAACACCTCAAGTGCTTTCTTTTGTATTTGTGTTATTTTAATTCCGAATTTAATAATAAATATCTTGTACTGTAAATTACGCGAGTTTAGAATTTAATAATAAATACCTTGTACTATAAATTAGGTCAATTTAAAATAAATAATTTAAAAATGAGATTCACTCAAATCTTATGTTTAAAGAGAATTTTATCTTTAGTTTTTTACGAATAATTCGATCTTCGTCAACATAATTCTTTATAGATCAACTTTGATAGTTTTGGTTCTTATCGACAAGTTCGGTCTGAGTCAAGCTCCTTATTTGATAACTTAGATTCTGTCGGCAAGGTTCGATTAGAGTCAAACTTCGTTCGATTCAAAGACGGTCCAAGTATCTTTTTTCGCATTGTTGAAGGGTCTCGAGTTTGATATACTCGTGGTTCTCATCAATAATATTAGAGATAGAATTATCAGTATTACTTTAAATAATGATTCTGCTACGATATTTGTGTTTATCAATTTAAAAGATTATTTCAATTTGATAGTTGTCAATCTTTTATTTTTTATGTGTTGCGTTTTGTCAATTTGATAGTTGTCAATTAGAAGTGTAATTTCTTCTATTGCTTCTTGTAACACCCGAAAAGAAGACAATAAATAATTTTGTAAATTGGTTAATCTCTAACTTAGAAAATTAAAAACAGATTTAGCACCAACGTGAGATTCTACTTATTTAATGTTAAAAAATGATAAATTATATTATAATGTTATTTGTGATTTTATTATCTGTCTACACATTTTGTTCTTCTTTTTATTTGTAAATTTAACTGGTACTTTCGATAGATACAATAAAGTAAATGAATTTTTTAAATTAGTAGATAAAATTGAAATGAAAATGAAAATATTAGCTTAACCTTTTCATTCAACGGCTCGAATGCCGGCTCTAGCCTATTATCCTTATCAAATAAAAACGGGTTAAGCTCATAAGTCTTGTTTGGTAGTGCCTTGAAAGTCGATTGAGGTTGAAATGTTTTTTGGAAAAGTTTAATACTCTTCCTAAACAGTTTAAGTTTGCCAGACCCAATGAGCTGAGTTTGTTCATATGCAACTCGTTTGCTATTTCTAGTAGAAAATTGTTCACGAAGACATGACCAGAAGAGGCATGAAGATCAATATAACATTTTTGGTGTGAATTGTATGCAAGGTCTCATTTTTTTTTTAAAACAAGCCCAATAAAAACTTGAAGAGGATTATTCGAGTGAGACCGGCTAAAAACATATTGACTATTGTTGATGTATTTAGTAAAACATGTGTCAGTACTATATTTATTTGGTACTAGGGATGAGTCTCGTGGTTTCCGATCGAGTTTTTTAAAAAAAATGAATATCATCCAATGAGTCGAGTTGCAAAATTTGGATTCGAAGTCAATTCATCGAGTTATGAAAACTGGCTCTAACCCGTACCCAATATCCAGGTTGGGTTAACGTCAATTTTGAGTTGAATTGAGCTTAGGTTGAACTTGAAAAACATTGTCCAATTAAAAAACTACTTACTAGTATAGCATTAACATAAACCGTTTACTCCAAATTCAAATTCAATTTAAGTGTCCAAATATTCAATAAAAATAAAATATATTTAATCAAAGTACCAAGACACTAAAGATTCAATCCAAATACGATAATAATAAAAATATCCAATTTAAAGTAAGTATTCAAAAAGTATTCAATCATAACTAAGAGAATATAAATGTTCATTGTTTTAGTTTTTTATAGTGGTGAGTTTAAATAAAGTGATGAGCTTAGTAGTTGGGTAAGACTTAAAGACTACGATTTGTTAATTAAATAATTACTAATTATTATATCAAAATTCAAGGTAGGTCAGATTACGTCCTTTCAAACCTAAAATCCAAACCGACTCATAAAAATTATGCGGGTTTAGTTCTTGAGTCGGGTTAAGCTCTTTCAAAACCGATTTAGCCTAATCCAAAATATTGAGTTGGGTCGAATTCGCAAGTTAACTCAACCCCGTTGCTACCGTTATCTTGTACACAACAACGGAGACAACATCACAGTCTCCTTAATCTCGTGATTCTCACATTCCACTTGTTCATTTTGTACAACAAGCATTAGACATTATTGCCAAAAGAATTGATAAATTAAAATATGAGAAAATAAAAATGACTAAGGTGCAAATAATTTCCTAACTTTCCTAATCATTCTCCGGCATACTGGACACGAAATGTTGTCTCCGTGGTAAATCCTGCAATGTGTTTGAATTTCATGTTAATTCTTTCTTTTTTTATTTTATAAAAGAACCCAAATAGCAGTTTTTAATTTATTAATTGAACTGCTTAATACCCTAGTGCATATAGAACTACTATTAATTCCCAGTTCTGCAAAAATTAATGCTAAATGATAAATAGAAAAAACAGAGACGAACCGCTGAGCACAATCGTAGCAGGTGGCACAGTGGCCACAAGGAACGAAGAAGCAATTGCGCTCCTCGTCGTAGCAAATGACGCAGAGCTTTCCGTCGTAGAGTTCCTCGGAGGAGCAGCTGCAGTCCCCTCTCTCCAAGTCTCCTCCGCCGCCCGTTCCATAGCCGGAAGAAATCATCCTGCTCTTCGCCGTCAACAATGGGTCCCTTTCACTTCCTCCGGACTGCCTTCTCCGCCGGCATTCTTCCACTTTTTCATAGCATCTCATCACCATGAAGAAGACCACCGCTACCGTCGCTGCATAACCAAAACAACCAGTTACGGCGGCTGCGCCGTTAATGCTTTGTATTAGACTGTCGCGCTCACTTACCTAAAGCGGAAACGTAGAAAAAAAGACGGGCTGACAATGGTAAAGGGTTGCACAGTTGGAGAAGATCTCCCTGTAATTTTCATTCAAATGCAGCGTTTTGGTCAGTGACTCTGTTTATAATGGAGAATCAGAGTAGTGGCGAGTGAAGATTTACTTGATTCACGACGGATTTGGATGAACACGTCCCCATAACTTCTGATTATGGCAGAGACTTGCAGGGAAGGAATTGAGCTTCCATGAGACCTGAGTGCTGAAAAAGCAGAGAAATTGAATAACTTGAAACTTTAAAAGCAAAGTGGGGAAATGTTTGGTTATATACAATACCCGATTGAAGAAACGGAAGAACAAGAAAAATAAGAAAGACTGGTTGTTGTTCATTGTCGTTGATGAGCCAGCTACCAGCCTCCGACCCAGGCCAAACCTTCAATATCTGAACGATTAGCTCTGTAAAAGTGGGCCCGCCTCAAGTTGGAGTTGGGAAACACCGTCAAAGCTTTATCCCGGCTGAAGTTAAGGAAAATGGAGTTATAGGTCAACGCAGAGAGTTTGGTTGGGTGAGGAAGAAGGTTAGGTGGCACTGGATTTTGGACTTCACCTTAAACAGAGCCTAGCCCAGTTGATGGAGTCATTGTATGGGCTGAGTCAGTTGAGAAAATGAGAATAGAATGGGCTCCTAATTTAACCCGAGTCGTCGTCGTCATATCGTCCCCTCAGCGGTTCATTAATCCTAACAAAAAACGACGTCATCCTTGCTAATCGGCATCTGTCAGGCATGGGAAAGCATATCGGGTATAACCACATTGTCATAACATCATCCCTCTACGGCGACCACTGGCGAAACCTCCGGCGTCTCAGCTCCATCGAGATCTTTTCTTCAAGCCGCCTGAACTTGTTCTCAGGAAATCAGAGGGACGAGGTCAATCGCCTGCTGACAATACTTTCCCTCACCTCCTCCGATGGATTCACAAAAGTGGAGCTCAAATCAAAGTTCTCGGAGCTCACTCTAAACATCGTAATGAGAATGGTCGCCGGAAAGAGGTACTATGATGACGACGTTTCCGATGAGATCGAGGCGAAGCAGTTTAGAGATCTCCTGAAGGAGCTGATTTCCGACGGCGGCGGATCAAATCCTACAGATTTCTTGTCATTTTTTAAATGGTTTTACTGCAACAAAGAACGAAAACTAACGGATATACTGGATCGAGAACAGATGATGACGAGGAAATCACCGAGAGTAAGTAAATGATAATAATTAAATGAAACTGACACAAGCATGGACACAAATATAACACAAGATCGAGCAAAGAAGTTTGATGAAAAATTAAACGCATATATCTAAGAACTTCTCAATTGTGACGACGTTATTATTTTCGACAACATAAAATTTAAATGCATGACATGCATTCAAGTGTATACGAGACAATATGACATTATAATCAATTAGACTATTATGTACTTACTTTATATATTATAATGAATTATTTATAATCTATATTGCATCTCATAAAGAAAGTGAGTAAGAAAGTCAGTGAAATTGAGAGAATAGATATTAGGTAAAGAATGAGTCTTATAAATATGTATTAGATTTATCATTTAGAGGCAACTTGAGTTTTGAGAATCATATTGTGAAATAACTTCTCATTTTCAATGTGTTGTTCGGTCTTTCATTGCAATTCCAGCAGCGTTGCTGGAATTCATTCGTTTGTGGCGTCTTTCCTATCTAAGGTTCTTAGTCGCGTTATTATTTCGGGTCTTAAACTCTTTCTAAGTTAAGATTCAAACTTACGTCGATTTTGGATCAAAGTTTCATTTTATATCTTTACTTTTTTTATTTTCATTTTATATCTTTACTTTTTTTATTCTACTTTGGATTACTGATTAATTTATATCAATTAAGATCATATTATATGCCTTCTTATTCTTAGAGAGACTAGTCGACCAGCGTTTGAAAGACACCAAAAAGAACTATATGATAGACCACCTTCTTTCTCTCCAAGAATCAGAACCAGAGAATTACAGCGACACAATTATAAAAGGCCTCATATTGGTCAGCCAAAACTGCTTTAATTCTCCACAACAAAAGCAGAAATCTGTTGGGTCAAGCCTATTTTGTGGGCTTGACCACTTAAGCCCATTAGGGCATCTTAACCTAATTAAAAGGAAGGGGCTGTTAGGTTAAGATAGGAGGGATAGTAGTCTTGAAGAAAAAATAGGGAGAAGAGAGAAATAGAAAAAGGGGTTCGGATTTTTCTGCGCCAGAAAAATCGATTTCCGTTTTCTCCATATTCAACCGTTGGATCGGCTTGAAAGTTTGACAGTAGCTTTGGGACACACAGAGGTACGTTCTGAACGGTGAAGATCGTATTTTGTGTTTTCTAAGACTGCCTGTTGGGGTAAAAACGGGACTGCCATTTTTTATCGACGTTTATCCTCTATCTCTTTATTTGTTGAATCCAAGATTGTTGTTTGATCTTGATGAGTTATTGTATTCCTCTAGTTTGATGATCTAGAGAGAACTTGGTGTACCCATTATTTAACATAGTGGAGGTTTGATTCGGTGGCTCCTCGCCCGTGGTTTTTACCTTCGATTTGGAAGGTTTTCCACGTTAAAATATCGGTGTCTCGTTTTTGTTTATTGCTTGATTATTTGCTTGGATTTCATTGATATTGCTGGCTTGGATTTGGTAATCTCATTTAGCACACAAGAACTTGGAGAATTGTTTTTCAGGTTAATTATCCGATCGTTTCCCAACAAAATCAATAAAATAATTTTTGCAGGTCATATTACTTGCAGGGACAGCACTTCAGCGGTGACATTAGAATGGGCGATGGCCCATTTGCTCAACAACCCAGATGCGTTGGAGAAAGCTAGAGCCGAATTAGACTCGAAAATCGGAAAGAACGACTTGTCGAAGAATCGGAAACGCAGAAACTAAGTTACGTGCAAGGAATTGGGAGACCCTTCGTCTGAGCCATGCGGTTCCACTTCTTCTGCCTCACTGCGCGTCTGAAGACTGCAGCATCGCAGGCTTCGACGTGCCAAAAGACACGATAGTATTCTTCAACGTCTGGGCCATGCACCGGGACCCCGCCTTACGGGACGATGCGCTGGAATTCAGGCGGAGAGGCATGAGAAGGAAAAGAGTGAGTTGCAGAAGCTCATGCCATTCGGGTCCGGGAGAAGAGCTTGTCCTGGAATGCGAATGGCCCAGCGTGTTGTGAGCTTAGCTTCGCTGATTCAGTGCTTCGAGTGGAAGAGGGTTGGGGACGAAGAGGTCGACATGGCGGAGGGTAAAGGGGCTACCTTGCCCAATTAGACATGGTAGTTAACGATCATAATTAAGTGATATAATGTTCAAACTTAGAAATAAAGATAGAGAAGCATTATTCCTATTTCACATTACAATTATTTCAAGTTAGAAACAAACTAACGGTGAGAAAGGAAATGACTTCGGAAACAAAATATTTTCCAAGTCCAAGTAGAGCAATCCTCACCACTCCTTGGGTCGCGGTAGGTTGGAATGCCAATAGACGACTATTATTAAACTCACCCGACCGGGTAATACTTTTTCTAATGGAACGTCTAGTGCCAGACTAATTATACATCTCTAAATTAATCTATAGAATGTACTTTATCTGTTAGGTTGTAGGCAGGCATTTTTTCAAAGGTTTTTACTATATGAATTACCTTTGCTTAATTCCTATTGAAGCATATACTCAGGGAGTGGGTGTATTAAAATGCAACGTATTTTGAAATAACCATAAAAACTTGAATCTAAGTAGAGGTGAGTTAAAAGCACAAGTCTACACTTTACCAACTCTCATTCCCTCTTTGGTTTGCAGGAACCACGCGAACTCTCCTGAGCGACATGCTCCAGCGAACCATCTGTACCGGCTGAGATTCAAAGAACTTCTGCAGATAGGTCTTCTCTCTAGAATTTTTCTTTCCGCCTTTCTCTGTGCTCTCGATACTATTTGTTGCTGGTTATCACTCTATCTTGTTCTCTTACCCTTGGTCCCTCTATACAGAATAGAGTAGGAAGAAGACGTCAAATCGACAATAGACAACTAATGGTTGTTGGCAGAGGCAGAAAGTTTGGTAAGAAGGCGGCATTAGATGGATTACGATGGAATACTTTATTCAATAGAGAAAAAACTCTTTTCCCCATTTCATTTCTCCACGTGAAAGTCAAATACAGATAATAAAAGAACCGATCACCCACGAATTATTCCCAATCCCCGTTGCTTGGCTTCCACCGGAATCTATGAGCTCTCGCTGCGGTTGGGTTTTGACGAGGTGAAAATCTGAGGCGAAGCGAAGGAGAATTTAGTTAGATAACTTGATATTCAAGCATTTTAAATTCTTAAAAACCAAGATTTGTGAATACCAGAGAGCGAGAAACCGTTGGGACCCAGTCATTTGTGGCAGGGTTGCTTCTCAAGCCACCCCTAACCATTTCACCATCACGAACAAATCCATTTCGTACCTGAATTTCATATTTTTCTGCACCTTTATGGTGCTCCAACTTTATGAACCCGTTTCCAGTCTGTGAAGAATCAGAACCGAAAACCAGGAATAATAATTTAGATCCCCTGTCCAGGGACTGTGCTCTTAATCTAAGTTCTTGCAATTGTCCAGAGAATTCAATTATCAGACCCAAAAAAAGAAAGTAACAGTCTAAAACTAGCCGTCGATTTCGATGATGACCAACTGATGTACGCTATTGAGATAGAAGTTAACTCACAGTATGATGCTGTTTCGGAACGGAGTGTAACTCCTTGTAGTATTGGGTCTCAACGTAATCCTCCTGCACTTCTGGACCTCCTTCTGCTACAAGCAAATCCTGCCATTTTTATACTGATCAGCCTCTGGAAAGAAGCCATTGAAATAGGAAAAAGGAAAAGTGGAAGACATGAGATTGAGACTCTAGGGATCGAAGCTTGTTTAGCTCTGGAATAGTTTCATTGATATTAGGGTCGACTAGATTCCGCTTCGGTGAAGCAGATTCGCTTCTGTTGGGCTTGATTGGTCGCTTAGGAGCCGTGGCATCAAATAAAGCTCGGATCTTCTCGGCCATCTTTAGCTGGTCATCTCGGTCCAAGAGCTCGTCGCTCCGGCTAGGTTTGTTCACCGTCAAACTACCCGCCATAAGAATGATCAAACCTTAGAATACCTTTTGACGTTGGTGTTGTAAAGGCTTGGGGTGAAAAAAGACTTGAGTAGTATTTCAAAACCATGGGCTTGTGGAATCTAAGTGCGAAGTTCAGTTTCTGTTTCTGAACTAAATTAAATATTTTTATTTGTTCTTAGACATGAAAGAGACCAGGGGTGGCCGGTGGTCGGGTTGGGTCGGGTTTGAGAAAATCTTTACCCGACCCTAACCCTATAGGAGAAAAAAAATTACCCTATCGGGTTATGATTGATACATTACCCAAACCCGACCCGACCCTATTCTTATCGGGTCAATACGGGTCGGGTTATCGGGTAATCAACATTAAATCAAATTAAATCCATCCAGATATAAAATATCATTCAGCATGCTAAAATCCATCAATCGATAATACATATATATTACATCAATATAAAGAAACTATTCATCAATCGACCACAAAGTCATCATTCTAACACATCATTATATGTTTTATATTCTACCAAACAATCAAAGACAACATAACTTAAACTGAAATCTATTCAATAATCATCGGCAAGTTGTCGCCTTCAGCTAAGTTCACAGTCGGTGAGTCAATGTCAATACCAAGATCTGCAAAACTATCAGCAATTTCTGGAAAAGAAACATAATAGAAAAAAAAAAAAGGTTATATTTAAATTGTAATAAGAGTAATGAGTTAGCTTATGAGATAAAAAAAAGAATGTACCTTCATCAATTGTGTTATAATGTTCATCTGCCTCGCTATTCCAGGAACTTGGAGATTTGGAACGAAGCCAACTCTGAGTGCATATTAGAGCTTCTACTGTCTTTGGTAAGAGGGAGGTTCGAAAAGAGTGAACAACCCGACCACCGCAACTAAACGCGGACTCCGATGCGACAGTAGAAATAGGGGTGATCAACACATCCTTCGCTATTACACTCAAAATAGGATATCTAACAGAATTCATCTTCCACCACGATAGAACATCAAAATCCTCAGAGTACGTTACTACTTTCTCGTTTAAATACTCCTCAATCTCCGACATCCTACTACTATCCTCTGAATCAGGTGCTGATTTGTAAAGCGAAGAAAATAATATATTAGTAGCACCAGATGACTTTCTTGAAGTCTGGGTAGATGTTGTTGCACTTTCATTATCGCCTTTATACTCCAAATATAGGCGGTGTAGGACAGTCTCAATCTTTAGTGAAAACTCATCAACTCGGTTGTCATCTAATAGTAGTGAAATACAATGTCTCAGCATGATTTGTTTGCACCTTGGATCTAGTAGAAGAGCAACAAACATGAGGGCATTCATCATATCAAAGTCGCCCCAATACTTTTTGAATTTCACTTGCATGCTTTTAGCCATGGTTTTCAACAAGTCATTATCACCAATAGCATAGGCGTCAATTATTAACTTCAACTTACACACTTCACTGATATAAACATTCGAAGTCACATGAAGAGAGGCAGAAACTGTCAATGTTGCATAAAAAAAAACCTTTAAAAACTTACAAAATTCTCGAATTGTTGCCCAATCATCTTCGCTCGGAGGCCCTTCTTCACCAAAAGACATGAAATACTGAATATCAGTCTCACGAAGTTTTTCAAATGCCTTTTCATATTTTTCTGCATGATCTAACATCAGAAAAGTCGAATTCCACCGAGTCGGAGTGTCACTTGTAACATTACCCGTGTAGGTGATTTTCATCAACTCTATGCAACTTTTAAACTGTTGCAATCGTCCAGGTGAAGATTTAATATATTTAACAGCCTTTTGAACTCGTTTAATGGCAGGTTGATGCTCTTTCAGACCGTCATTAACAATTAAGTTAATAATGTGTGCAAAGCATCTTACGTGAAGGCATTCTCCATTCAAAACCACCCATTTCCATTGCTTCAAAATTCTCATCAAATAAGAAATAGCCACGTTATTTGACGATGCGTTATCTACGGTGATCGTGTAAATATTCACAATCCCCCATTCATGCAAACACGTCTCAATCATCTTTCCAATTGTCTCACCTCTGTGGTCGTCAATCTGGCAAAAGTTTAAAATTCGTTTGTGTAACGTCCAATTACTGTCAATGAAATGTCCAGTCAAAACCATATAGTTTATGGTTTGACTGGACGTCCAGCAATCTGTGGTCAGACAAATCCTTTGCCTACTATTCTGTAGAAAGTCTTTTAGTTGTGTTCTCTCCTTCTTGTATAATAACTCAATATCCCTTGCAACAGTTCTCCGAGAAGGCATAACAAAAGACGGTTGGAAATATCTGAATGCTTCCTTGAAGCTATCTGATTCTACTAATCTGAGAGATAGTTCATCTTTGATCAACATTTTTACTATTACTTCACGTCCACCTTCTTGAGAAAAAAAAGAGGCGCTGGATGAGGAGCTTTCTGCCTCTTTTTTCGTCGGAAATATCAACTTCTTCTGCTTAGCATCCTGGGTAGATAAATATTTTTTGCAGGATAACAAATGTCTTGACAAGTTTGATGTACCATACTTCCTTGAATGACAACCATAAACCGCACCACAATATTTGCACTCTGCTTTAGGATCCTCAGAAGAAGTATCGATCAATGAATAATGTTCCCAAACCGTAGATCTCAAAGCTCTTTTCTTTGTTTCAATATTTGTATCGGTTCCAGTGCTCGACGTACTTGTCATCCTGCAAAAGAAAAAAACAAAAAATTCAAGCAAAAAGAATGAACTATTTCTTGATCATTCTGTTCAGTTTGCGAGAATAAGAAAGTTTCATTGATTAGTCTACCTAAGTTCAGTTTGAATGAAAACTAGCATTATAAATCAAAAAACACTAATTCTATAATGGGGATAAAAACAGGAAGAATTCCATTGCATATTGCCAAACAGTATTATGCCAAACAGTATTAAACCAAAAGCAAAATTGAGTTTTTGTGTGAATTCGACTCGGTCAAACCAACTAAGGAAACGAAGTGACCATTATGAGCGAAAAATGACAGACATTTGTAAACTTTTACCAGGGGATTATCCATTTTGCTAATGACTCAAAGTAAATAAAGCTGTTTTGATTAAAAAAAATGGTTTTGTTTTCCCCGACCCCTAAGCTTGGAGGCTAAATTGCACTTAACTTAAAAGAACTAAGAGCTTGTAAAAATACGAACAAAGATTCGCAGCAAGTACTCATCGGATTATAGAATGAACCAGTCATCAGGCCAATGCCTAAGACAAACCTCACGGCTCACATGCATAAGTGAGTCTTTGCAATGATTGATAGTCTTAAAAACATTTGCACAGCCTAAGAATGAAAAAAAATGAACACTTTTAGAGCTATCTCCATTACTACACCTAGAAGTTTACTGAATAAACCAGATAAACAGGCACAACAGAACACTTTTCGTGGCTAAATCCACTAAAAAAGACTAACCTTAAGGCTTTGAAAGCTTGATTAGGATTATCGGAAACTCCACAACGAATTGAAGATAGCTCTTAGCTCGCGGCTCGCGTTGATTCTTCACCGGATGGATGGCCTTCGTGACTTCGTCTCAGACTCTCGTCTCATGGGGGTAGGATAACCTAGAAGTTTTAGGTTATTTTTTATAAAAAGAGCAGCTAAGGGGGCGAGTAATTTCGGGTCAAGGCGGGTCTTGCTGGTCGGGTCGGGTAATTACCTTAACCCGACTATAACCCGCAAATTTAAATGTTTTTTAAAATGTTTTACCCGTTACCCGACCCGACCCGTATTTCTCTAGTCGGGTAATTACCCGCGGGTCGGATCGGGTTTGCCCAGCCATAAAAGAGACAGACAACCATGTTTTCCAACGCAGGACAAAAATACCAGGAAGCCCACCGTTACAAAACCACAGTCCGTAAAGGATAACACAAGGTTTCATGTGGACAAACCATCAGCTGCCATAGAGGAGGGCCATGTTACATAATTTTTTATCCGAAATCAACGGTTATGAAAACCGACTCTAACCCATACCCAATATTCGGCTTAGATTAGGGTCTGTTTTGGGTTGAGTTGGGCTAGGGTTAGACTTGAAAAACAATGTCCAATTAAAAAACTACAACATTAATATAACCATATAAAATAATTAAATAATTCAAATGTCCATGTAATAGCATTAAAAAGCCCAATTGGTATTAGTTCATTCAATCTTGTAACGCAGAAAAAATTATCAATCTAAATCTTGAGTCACGTGAAACATAAAACGGGACAGTCTATTCTAGATTCAATCTAAGTGTCTAAATACTCAATAAAATGGGAAAAGTATACAATTCAAGTGCCAAAACACCAAAGATTCAATTCAAATACGAGAATAATAAAAATATCAAATCCAAAGCAAGTATCCAAAAAATTCAATCCTAACACAAAAAATATAAATAGTCTAGGATTACCCTCTTACTATATCACCTTGTCATACCTTCTAACGTGTCACAACATGATTCTATCGATGTAAATAATAAATAATTATTTATATTTTTATTTATTAAATATATTTAAATTGATCCAATCACGAGATAATACGTGAGATTTGATAAGATGATATGACAATAGAACAATCATAGACTAATTCTGATTAAAAGGATTAAAATTAAAAAAAAATCTCAAATTGTGAAGGAACCTTGAGTTTTAAAAAAATATTCTGAGCTCTATCGGACGCCCGATGTAGGGTCCAGTCTTCTGAAGATAGTTTTTTTAACTTTCATTTTTATTTAATTTAAGTAGGCAAATATTATTCAAATGACTTAAAATTTTTATCATTTACAATTTTGTAAGCCAATATTTCTTAAAGTTTCATGAATTTTCAACAAATGTACAATTTATTATAATTTTTTGAATATAGAAAATAAAAAAAAATTAATTGAAAATTCGTTCATCAATGAAAAATGCTATAAGTTTAAAGATAAACACTAATGATGTTGTCCTACTACACTGTAAAATAATTTGAAAAAAAAATTGAGCAGACAAATTTGTGGAGGGTTGAGTGGACAACTCATTTTTTTTAATTTAATGATTTAGAAAATTATTTTTACTAATCAAATGTTATTAGATGATTTTAAATTATTGTCACACATCTACAATAATATAAGACAATAATCTAAAAAATTTCAAAACTTTTGAGCATTTATATCATTTATTATAATTTTTTATTGCAAATAACGACATAATTTAATAAATATACATATTTTATCAAAAAATCTAAAACTTGCAAGAGAAACTCGTATATTACTTTCTTTTGAAGTTCTAAAAGAATTTTGGAAAAAATTCAAATCAAAAGCAATTACAAATTGCAGTTATTAAAAATATTATTTGATTTAGTATTAAAACTTCGAAAGACCATAACTTGGCTCTTGGTAGTTTGATTTAAACGCATAATATATTATTTTATTTTAAGTTTGATTTTTTTCAAATTATTTTGCAGTGTGCTATGACATCATCGTAAGAGTTTATCATTAAATTTGTAACATTTGTTATTGTCATACGAATTTATAATTGACTTTTTTATTTTATTTCTTAAAACATTTATGATAAATCATAAAATTATTGAAAAATCACGAAATTTTAGGAAATATTGTCTTGTAATACTTTTAATGTATGGTAAAAATTACAAATCCTGTGGATAATATTTGCCCACCTAAATTAAATAAAAAGCAAAAATTTAATAAAAAAAATATATCTTTGTCCGACTGGATCCTAAATCAAACATCCGAGAGTTTTTTTAAAATTTCAAAACAAAAGGTGCAGCTAGCTAAGATGGTTGAGTTCGGCCCATCATTAGTCCTTGGACAGGTACAAGCAAACGTCACCAAATTTAACGTGTGACATATGAATGTCTATGCTCCGGTTGTCTAGTTTTTATTGATTCAAGTTTCAGGTCATTCAGAGTACTGTGAAGAAAGTTATGATCGTTTTAGTAACAAAAGGTCAAAAAAATTATTATATGAATTTTTAAAAATAAGTAGTATACAAATTATTAGCTTAATTATATTTTTAATATTATTTATGTTATTTTATATTATAAATAGTAACCTAATAAAATAAAAATAAAATAATAGTTTACAAATTATTCATTGTTCTAAATTTTAATGTTTTTTTTTCTCAAGAAATTCTGTTTTATAAATTTTGATTTCTTTGAAATACACCGATGAATGTGGTTGTCTTCTTCCTCATTTGCTGTTTTACTCGTAATCTTCTTCTCTTTAGTAGTCGAATCTGCATATCCTCTTATTTCAATGTGACGGAAGTCGAATCTGCATATCCTCTTATTTCAATGTGACGTACTCTCCTCTTATGCTTACTTCTATTTTACTTCTAATCTTCTACTATAGCTAGCGTTAACTCGTCGAAGGCGAGACTCCGGTCTTTAATATTTTGATTTCGAGCCATTACGAAGCGAGTCACTGTGAATAATAGTGGGTTAGGACTGTTTCATTTTTTTTTTATACACGGCCTCTAGGGACTGGAAATTTGAGAAAGCGAGTGTAAGAGAGAAAAGTCTACGAGGTTGATTTTTGTTTGGCTTTTCTATGGGATAGGGAGATGGTGAAGTTGGGAATAAAATTAAACAAAAAGACAAAAAAACAGATGGATCTGCTGTCTAAAGATAGAGAAAGCAACCATGAGAAAAAAGGAAGAAAGCTAATCGTGGAATTCGGGGGAGAAGCTCTGAGGCTAAAGAACTCGCGAAGCAGCCAGAACTCAGAACAGGTGGGAGGGAGCTTCTAGGGTGGAAATCCGTTTGGTTTTAACCGAAAATGGTACAGAAATCTTTGATTTTGTAATTTACAATTCTCATTTAATTTTTGTTTTTGTTTTAAAAAAAAACCAAGAAAACTAAATGGAACCAAAAAGTTGAATTTTCTTATATATATTTAATTAAAAATGATTATTTTGCAATTAATTTACTAGTCACTGATTGATTTTTAATTAGTTGATTATTTGTCGATAAAATAGTTTAATTATTTTTTTATAAAAATTCAATTATTATTTGACATTTAATGGTTGAAATAAGTTAAAAAATTCAAACTTATCTGCATTAGAAAAAGGCATTTGAGGATATAAAAAAGAAAAAAAAGTGAAGATCAAACCAATTGAAAATGGAAGCTAAAACGGATGAAACCTAGTACCCAATACGAAGCATAAACAAAACAAAATTGAAAACTCTGAAAACCGAATCGAGAAAACTGATGCTCTCTTCGCCTCAATTTTGGTTATCTTATTAAAAAATCAAGCCTCAAACCAACTTTGGTTTGTCGCTAAATAGTATCGATTTGATCAAACCAAACCGATTTCCACCCCCGAGAGCTTCATTGTTTTTGCAGTTGAGAAGAAAAGGGAAAAACAAACAAGATGCTTCGGGATCTTGAGCTCTACAATTAGCTGGCTAGCAGAGCAAAGAGTGCGCTATCATCTTTTTTGCGAGCAAAGAGTGCTGTCATATTTTTTTCTCCAAGGGAAGAATGATTGTCAAATAAACGCCACGGATTATAACAAGTGGGAAACTGAAAATATCAGGCTAAGAAAAGGGATAGATCCAAGGAGAGAAGAATACATATTGTAACCCGAGAAACAGAGGGCTGCGAAAGAAGTTTTGGTAGAAGGAGACATTGACCGACTCATTTGAATGAGAAAGAAAAATAGGGGATTCCGACGCTCGAGAAAATAGAGTTGACACTGGTCTATTGAAAGAGAAATCGAGACTGCTTTCCATTGAGAGAGGGAAGGATTTGATCGTAGAAGGGAAATAGCCGTCACATTGCCATGGTATCAAAGAGAAATAGCAGTAATATTGTCATGGAAAAGCATAGGTAGATCAGATAGAATGGTTTGAGTATTAAACTCAAATTATACGTATGAACAGTAGATTTCCGATGATTCAAGTTTTAAAACATTTAAAGTCTTGTGGAAAAAAATATGTCCATTTTAAGTGTAAATGGTCGAAAGTTATTAGAAGAGTTTTTCAGATTAAAAAATAAATAATCGCTACTCTCCTTAATTTTAATGTTAGTAATAGCACTTTTATATCACGTGTAGTTGCTTAACGAAATGAAAAAGTCAACCAATTGTCCACAATTTCTACTTTCTCTTCCATCCATAGTTCTTTTTTCTTTTTAGGAATTCAAATATTCAAATTCTATTTTCTTCAAATTGGTATCAGAATTACGTCAAACTATGATAACAAAATGTTGGGGCAAATGCTTCTACCATGACTCATTTAGATGTACTACGACAATTGAAATATTCAAATGTATGTCATACTTGGTGCACATGGTATGTGAGAAGTAATTAAAAATAGCTATGATGAGGTAGAAGTTATTGGTTCTTCCACAAAGAAAATGTTGAAAACATTAACAGAAATGCGAATGAAGGATAAAACTGCTCTTAACTCTTATTCCAAGCTGTAGATGAGTCGAATTTCAAGAAAATTGTTGGTGTGTCAACTTCAAAAGAAGTATGGTACAATGTAAAAAATGTTTAAAAGGTGCCAACAGAGTTAAATAAGTGCATCTTCAAACTATACAAAGCGAGTTGTAGGCTATGAAGATGAAAGTTTTTGAAGATATATCCAACTATGCTACTTGTGTGCAAACACTGACGAATAATGTCCAATGTAAAGAAGAAACTCTCACGTATGCTAAAGTTGTACAAAAAATTCTCTGATCATTTACAAATGATTTTGAGAATATAGTATGTGCAATTGAAGAATTAAAAAAATTGAAAGAAATGTAACTTACAAGTTCACTTGAAGCGCATGAAGAATAGAAGAATAAAAACAAACAAAAAGTTTTAGAGGCTTTAACAAATAAAGATGACTATCAAGCCCATGAAGGCACCACTTTGATAGCGAGAAATAGAACATAGTCATGGAGGTCATGATTTTGATAGCATAATAAGTCATGGTCGTAGAAATAAAAATAAAAAGAAAAAGAATGAGTCAGCAAAACTGACATGGACAAGAATGCTGCCTTGAAAGAGGTGTTCCAACTCTAATTTGGCACAAACAATGCAACTAAGGGGTGACAATCAAATCGTATCGATTTGCCAAACACAATCCAAATCAATTATTTGGTTTTGATTGAATAGGTTTTTTGATTAAATTTTTTTTATGTAATCCGAAATCGAAACCAACTTGAAATTTTGAGTTGAATTTAGATCGGACCGAATATATGATCAAATTGAGTTCAGATTCATTTTTTACAAAAATTGACCCGTCAGATCATGTTGATTAATGGTCAAATCTAAAATTTATGAAGAAATAATTAACTTTTAATTGGTTTAAGTCGATTATCTTCGAGTTTGAATTTTAAGAAACTGAATATGAACTCGAACTAAAATAAATTTAAAATTTTGAATTAAATTTGGATCAGACCAAATATACAAATAGATAGGTCTAAAAAATTTAATTTTCTAAAACCTGACCCATCATGACATCCATTTTCTATGAAAACCAAACTTTGTTTCTGTTTCCACCCTTAGTTTTGCCCAAGTACTCAGAGGGTTTATTTGACCATCTAAAGATAAATAAGCCATCGATCAAGAGTGCAAGAGCGCTTAGCCCGATTTGGAGAGTGATCGGCCGAGGAACCACTTGGAGGTCAAGGATGGCTCAAGTGCACCAACTCGTTGACCTGTGCCTAGCATATGCTAAACAAATAACTTTTCTTAATAAAAGAAAGGTTGGCTTCTTCAGTTCATTTAGGTAATAACTCACAAATTTTTCTTTAGTTTTAGTTTAGAATAATAGAGCTCCACCATTTTTCTTACCCATGGGACGCACACCCATAATGAACTCTAGCTACGCAAGGGGAATCCATATATGTTATCTCCTTATTGAATAATTTCATGAAGAAGGAGAAGATGTTTCTGGCACTTTCTTAAATCACCCTTGTGATCGGTGCTCCGACAACAAGCACTATACGACGAACCTCCACGTTATGAAGTTAAAAATGAATCGTCAATTTTGTGAGTTTGGTGGTTTCCTTAACTACAATCCTTTTCAAACTCATTTTTGGTGAAGGTGTGTCGGAACTCCCAATATTTGCCGCACCACATAAAAGCTTAGTGTCACGTAAACCCCCATCCCAACTTTCTGCAATGCCCTCCATAGCGTAGCAACTCGTGAACATCACTTGTGCACTCTGCACATTGCTATAAATCGTCGAGCGTCAAGCTCATTGCATGCCCGATAATTGCACGTCAATTCCTTAGCCGAGTGCCTCCTCGTTTTCGGCTCATCCAGCTCGCGCATCACTCAATCACCGTGTCACAACACAAAGCTATCACTGTACCTTCACTGCACCTTACCAACCTAGTCCCCATGCGGCCAAGTCTAGCGTACATCCCGTCAGTGCACCAACACCCGTTACCCCCTGGTCCCGCAAAACCTTTTAGTGCGCCCATGCGTTATAGTGGAGCACCCTCTATGTGTGGCACCTATTGGCCATGCCACTGCACCAAGCGCCTGTTACTGAGTTTTTTAAAACACTACCAAATATAAGTGCATGTCAGTAGACTGGCGAACCCATGACAATTACTAAATTAAATTTCCAATAAGCAAGCAGTAAAATGACAAAAAATACATTTTTATTTTTTAAAATAATAAGAATATCAATAAGAAAATAATATTCAAAATGAGTTACTTTTAGAAATTATGAAAATAGTTTAAAGTTTATTTTTCTAGACTGATCAAAATTCTACTTAGTTAAATTACTCGAACGTTTGATTTATAATATACATATAATTTAGAATCGCATGAAAACATCTCAAATACATTAAACCAAAATCTATTGCAATGACAATTAAACTTAACTAACGATCACAAATAAATGTGCATATACAAAATCTTATCTATTTGCCAATGTGATAGAAAATGGACAATTTCTTCACCGACCAGAATTCTACGATTGTATAAGCTGTTTCCAATCTAGTTAACGAACCATGGATCATAATCGAGCAAATTTGAGAAAAGTAACCCAGATACTAAACAACTTTAACCAATACAAATTAATCCATAATATAATTAAAGCGAAAAAAGTAAGAGAAAAAATTAATAAAATCTGAAAATTTCTTCTCCAAGATAAAAATCATCAAACTCTACTCTTTTTCTTCATTTGTAAATCTCAAGCAGCAGCTGATGGGCTAGTTCTACTCTCCTTTCTTCTATGTATTTACAATGTTTATTTGGTGCTTTTTAATAGTTGTTTAGCGATTTTGGCTGTATAAATGCTATAACAACTAATCATTCCTTCCGTCTTCTCAACTGTTTCCACCAGCTACATGTCCTCTTACTATTTTTCAGCACATTGATCCTCAAAGTTACTGTTAGATTATACACAAATAACTTCTTTAATCCTCTTTTAGCAATCCACATTAGTAGTGGCAATCGACCTAGCTCGAGCCGGCTCGAGCCTGGGATGGCCGGCTCGTCGAGCTTGCTGAGCCTATTCGAGCCGGTTCTGTCGAGTTTTTTTCAAAACAATTTGGCTCGAGCCGTCTCACGAGCCTCGAGCCTAAACGAGCGAGCCGATCCTAGCTAGTTGAGCCTAAACGAGCCAAGCCAAACGAGCCAAACATAGAAATTTTGTTTTCGTATATTGAAGTTTTATAACTTTTTCCGTATTATGTAATTCTAAATTTTGATAAACAATTTATGCCTATTGTTTTCTTCAATCCAAAAAAAAATTTGCATGATAATGTTTGTATGTATTGCCTCCATTATGCCAAAAAAACACGAAAACAATAGCAACGAATCAATATCTGAAAGAAACTCGAAAACAATAGCATCGAAACGTCGAATTAATAACATTCAACATATATATCATCCAATTTGAAATCAATTCGTAAAAGAGTTAACAATTAATAATCATGCATTGTACGAATCAAAATATAAACACCGAAACCATTCATTGGGCCAAATAAAAAGTAAAATAGGTTACAAAAAAGTCTTCCAATTATTCGAAAAGATTACAGAAGAATGAAACTACTCCACAGGGGGATCGTCCGATGGAGGTGGAGCAGCTGTGGGTGTGGCCTCCGGCGAGTTGGTAAAAATTACAGCCTAGTGTCAGTTTTGTGTCTCGTCGAACCGCCAATCCAATGATGAGATGCAGGCATCCATCGTGTCAAGTCGTCAGTGGACTCTCTCAAATGAATTCTCGGTAGTCGTGCAAAAATGCCTCGATCCGGCGGCTTGTTGTTCCTCGTCTTGCTCAGCGCCCTCGTGCTGGAGTGCCTGTGATGTCAAACTCGGATGATCGGCTTTGAAGATCCACTCGCCGTCGGTGTTTTTCACAATACTCATCTTCGCAATGGTAGATTCGATATAGGTGTCAACTCTCCTAACCAGCAGAGGTGTCTTGGAGGAAGAATAGTTGACACCATGTTGGTGGAAAATTTCCTTCAACAAAAGGTTGAACGACATTGACTTTGACGAGTTTTCAAAAAGATCAATCATCCTTTTTAAAATTACATAACCAACGTTAAAGTTGGTTCTAGTGAAAATATTGTAAAGAACGTACAAATCCATACCACTCACGTGATCCCTATGACCATCCCTAGGTAGGAGCTTGTATGAGCTCATGTGGTGGACAAGACGGCCGTCGTTCAAGTCATTTGCCTTTGGTTTAGGAGGAATGTGGTGTCGGGATTTTTCAAAACGGAGTGGAGAAATTGAGTTTACTCCCTCATTTCGACACAAGGAGGCTCGATGAAAGGCTCGTAGTAGTAAGAGGCTATCTCGTTGCCTATGCAGTTCAACATCTCGTTGAGCTTACGAGAGTGATAGTTATGCGTTCTCCGTACACATAACTAGACACTTGTAAAGGGTTTGGTGAAAACGAAAAATTAGCATAAAACATGCGAATTGGGGTTTCGTAATACGGTCCCCGGAATTGAAACAACTCATATAAACAAACACGATTGAATAACTCGTGAATCGGTAGGTTACAGATGGAATTCGGTTGGAAAACCAGCTTGGAATAATGGACTTACATTGGAAATCAGATAAAAAATTTTGTTGACATTCTAAATCAAGGTACAAATTAGAATCGAACAAGGGCCCTACATTAGGTTCCTCCGGAATCGAAATAGAGGTAACCTTGGATTTTTTGGACAATTTTCACTTTTTTGTACGCGAGGTCGATGTCATTTCAAACGGGTCGAATACGTAAAATGAAGGAGGAGAAGTGATAGTTACCTCTACACTTGACGATTCGGCACAGACGAGGGCAAAAACACAAAGAAATTAGAGTGGGGCGTCGGAAGTCGTCGAAAACTGTCATAAAAATGTGATTTTAGGGAACCGGTTTGGGATTTAATGGGGCCCGCGGTCTACACCTAGTGCAAATCCTGTCGACACCTTGAACTTGCGGTCCACATCGGTCGACATCATGAAACGCTCTGGAATGAGCTGCGGTCGATACCTTCATATGCGGTCGACACCATGAAATGCTCTGTATTAATCTACGGTCGACACCTTAGTATGCGGTCGACACCATAAAACATTCTGGATCGAGCTATGGTCGACACCTTAAAATCGGTTGACACCTTCAAAGGCTCTGAAATGAGCTACGGTCGACACCTTGTTATGCGGTCGAAGTTTAGTTTCTGTAAATAACAGGGAGAAAGAAGGAGAAGAAAGGTTTAGAGGTTTCTCTTTCTGTATTGAATTCAATGTAATCATGATTATCAATAATACAAATGTATTTATACTTTGAATAAGTAATTGATAATAAATAAAAATAGAAAACATTTATATATTAACATCTCCCCTCAAGATCAAGGTGCTTTGCCGAAGATCTTGTAGCAAAATGAAGAAAAATCCGTAGGATTCAGAGGCCGATTTTGAGGAGAGAAATTAGGGCGTGATTGTTGAGAGTAGGGAGGACGATTGCGCTGCGGCCGGGCATACGTTGTGTTTGCTAATACCGGTCCGGCATTGGTGGATTGAAGGGGGTTCAGAGTAAAAGCTGAGGTGATCGAGTTTTTCTTCTCTAAGCAAAACTCGTAAATGAGGAAGAAGCTGTGGACTTCTTCAATTGTTGGCTTATCGGGACGGCTGGTGACAGAAGTAACAAACGGATTATAATCGCTCCCTAATCCGTCAAGGAAATAAAGTAACTGGTCACGGTAGGCGACGGGTTCACTGATAGCGGAGAGAGTGTTGCAGAGAGAGGTAAATTTTTGAATATACTGATTGGTTGTAAGTCCATCTTTGGTGACGGCATGAGGCTGTGCTCGCAATTCATTGAGACAAGCCAGTGACGAAGATGAAAACATCCGGCCGAGAGCTTGCCAGATTTCAGCAGTAGTGGTGTAGCACACGATCTGTGGAAGGATTTCTTCAGAGAGGGAAGAGAAAAACCAGGACATTACCAGACGATTGTAGCGCTGCCAGAGTGAGAATTCTGGATTCGGCTTGAGAGACAAGGTGTCTAAGAATTGAGGAGGTGGCTGAGAGCTTTCAAGAACCGATTCAATACCATTAGCTATCACGACATTCTGAAGTTGCGCCTTCCATACGAGGTAATTTGAAGCATCCAATTTAATGGTTAAAGTTTGATTGACAGAGGTAAAGGGAGGGAGAGTAGAAGTTCTAGAGGAAGAACAAGAGGAAGCCATCGGCTCTGATACCAAGTTTAGTTTCTGTAAATAACATGGAGAAAGAAGGAGAAGAAAGGTTTAGAGGTTTCTCTTTCCGTATTGAATTCAATGTAATCATGACTATGAATAATACAAATGTATTTATACTTTGAATAAGTAATTGATAATAAATAAAAATGGAAAACATGTATATATTAACAGTCGACACCTCAAACGTTCTAGCGAAGGTGCGTTCGGCACCTTCGTATATATGCGGTTGACACTGTATTCATCCGGTCGACATTATGTGGATCTGCGGTTGACACCAAGTAGCTATGCGGTCGACACTTACTCTTACTTAAGGAAAATGACCTACCAAAAGAAGAATGAAAAGTTGCTTACATTAGCATTGTTGACATTTGCATCACTACACCTTAGATGCATCTAACTAGGATGACACTCATCTAAGTGTCAATCATGTGCAAAATATCAAACGATTACAATTGTTAACGTTTACAAGAAATCACAAATGTACACGAGTACAAGAAATTTAAAAATTCTTGAACTCCTAATTGTAGGATAGAGATTAACCTAACTTTACCAAGCACTTTCAACTCATTAGTAATGTTAGTAAACCTTGTAAACATGGAACTAACCAATTCATCACTTTGCATAGAAAACAATTCATATTCATGCACAAGCATACTTAATATTTTTTCTTTTACTTGGTTAGTCCCTTCATGGGTTACCTCGAGTAATCGCCAAATTTCTCGAGCATTATCACAACCATGTACTGTATTGAATTCATCATCATTTAAGGCACAATACAAGGTGTTCATGGCTTTGGCATTTGGACTTAATTTCCTTAAGTCATTCTCATCATATTCATTACTCGGTTTGGGTATATTAATGCCATTTTAAATAAGCACAATATAATATCTAACTTACAGAAAATTTCTATCTAACCTTGCTCTAATACCAATTGTAGGATCAAGATTAACCTAAGTGGAGGGGTGAATTAGGTTAACTACACTTTTTAATTACTAAGTCAAATTCGTGCGAATTGTTTACTTATTTCAAAACTCTAGTGCAGAATTCTTAAACAAATAACTAAGAGTTTAGAGTAAGAGAATAACACCAGTTTGGTAACGCGTTCAGCCAACCTTGCCTATGTCTGCGCTTCAAGGTAACTCCTTGAAGATCTTTCCCGCTCAAACCTTGAGCTTCACTACGATTGAATTACGGGTGTCAATCAAACCTTTGACTCTTTTCTTGGTAACGCAGTTCGGCCAACCCACAATATGTTGTGGGTCGACACAAAGTATGTATGGTTAAGCTTCTGAATTTTATAAGGGTCGACACAAGGTATTATGGGTCGACACAAAATATTATGGGTAAGCTTCTGAATTTTATAAGGGTCGACACAAGGTATTATGGGTCGACACAAAACACTGCACATACTTGAAATTTCTGCAGCACTTAAACAAATTGTTAGACTTTAATTGTACCCTTCAAAGAGAGTATTTCTCATGAATGGTTAAGTGTAATTTAAACATTGTAAAGTAGTTTATTTTATCTTTCATGCTTATCTTACATAGTTATCATAAAAAACAATTGATTGCTTTAAAAATACTTTTAAAGCCAACAATCTCCCCCTTTTTGATGATGACAAAAAACAATTGAAAGCAATTGAAAGATAAATTATTCCCCCATAGAAAAAGCATGTATGATAGATATTCAATGTTCTCTCATACAAAGACACTCATGCATAACAGATTAATATAACTTATGCAAAATAGATTAACTTAACTTGTGCATAAACGAGTAACATCATTTTCTCCCCCATTGATATTATCAAAAAGAATAAACATAAATATATAGAATATTCAATACAAGTAAAGTAGCATTGTTTATACAAAAGAGGAGATAAGCAAGAAGTTAAGAGTTCTCTTAAGACAAAAAAGGAGCTTCCCTATTCTACTCTACAGCTGGTGAAAAGGTGGGAGAGTCAAGTACAATGGTGCCTGCAGTAGATGGAGGCTCAATTGTAGATGAAGTAGGTAGCACAACTGTGCCAGGAGAGGATAATGGTATTGTAGCAACGGCAGGAGTAGTAATTTCCACCTCCATGGGAGCAACTACCAGTGTATTTACTGAGGAGAGAGCTGGAGATTGAACATGAGAGGGAAACATCGAAGGAATTGGCAAGGGATCTTGAGCACGATCAAAAGGTCCAGACATACTAGGCCTCAAGGAAGATCCATACCATTGATAGTACCACCTCTCAAGGTTGTCATGAAGAAAATCAACCTTAGCATGAAGTTCAGAATTGGATGCGGCAAGGGAATCTACTATCCTTTGAAGAGTATCATTATAGTGGACAAGAGACTCTACTGTGGATGCTAAACTTGAGATCTGTCCCGTGAGCAAATCAAAATGTTCTTCCATCAAGGAAGTAATGCGATGTGAGCGGGAAGAGGATCTATGCTCGGGATGTACATCAACATCATCATCGGTCTTTGTAGGGTCTTCACGAGCAGGAGGATTAGCTATGGCCACTTTGTATTGCCAGATCCCACCCTCGTCTTGAGCTAAGCCCATTCGAGCAAATGTCGAAGGACTATATTTATCAAATTTTCTGACCCGAGTGAGTGGATTAGTAGAAGAAATCTCAACCCCGTTTTGTCAAAGAATTTCCATTATTAAGAGGTTGAAGGGCAAGGACTTGGATTCCTTATCCATGACATCCATCATCCGTCACATGATTAGGTATCCTATGTCTATGCGACGTCTCCTAAAGAACATGAAGAGCACATACAACTCCATGTTACTGATCTAGTCTCTGTGGCCATCCTTGGGTAATAGATTATATGTGAGAATATGATGGACTAAGCGAGCCACAATATTGAGATCACTGGCCTTAGGTCGATAAGGCACTGAATCGAGATTCTTCCCGATTTTTCTAAGGAAAGGCCAATACTCTTCATCCTTCATGATCTTAGGCTCGGAGTGATGCTCATAATATGTATTAGTTCTTTCATCAGATGTCCAATTCAATATGATATACGGTTGATAACTCGTGAATTGTATCTTCTTTCCAAATACGTAGCTCTTAAGGATAAATGTATTTTTGGTGTAACATAGATTTGCATAGAATAATCTCACAGCCTTTTCAGAATAGGGACCATAGAAGGATAATAGTTCTGAAATTCCTAGAAACTCACATCCTTCTTGGATATTTATTCCATGAATAGAATTCTGCTCATATATCCTACTTAAAATGAGAGGTTTGTTCTGAAAAATTGAATAAAACTTATCTTGGCTGCTTTGTTTTCGGAATATGAATTTGTCTAACCCGGAGGGTTGAATTTCTGTGGGCAAAGCAGAGGAGAAGGCTGCAATATCCTTAGATTTAATGGCTGCCCTCTTCCTTCTGACTGGATTTTTTGAGGTGGAAGCCATTTGAGAAGAGGAAGTCGGAGGCTGGAGGTTTGGGTCGACCAAAGGGAGACTGCGAATATCGTTGGAACAGAGAGAGAGCGCGAGAGAGATTTTGAAGATTGAAAATAGCGCGATAGGGTTTTAGTTACATCGCGTTAAAAACTAGGCTTGGGTCGACCGAAACATTTTTGTGTCGACCCTTTTGGTGTATACTTGAGAGAGAATGAAGTTATTGAAAGAACATTCGCGGGTAAGGTTTTAATCAAAAAATGACGATACCGGTCGACCGATTCTTGATTGTGTCGACCGATCGAAGGCAGAAACAAAGGACCGGTCGACATACCCGATTTTATGTCGACCCTTCTGCGACAGATTCAAAGTCCAGTCGACAAACTCTTCTTTATGTCGACCTTTGTTTCGAAAGAATCTAAGTCCGATCGACATACTCCCTTTTATGTCGACCACTGTCACAAATGACAGTAGGAAGAGAATTCTAAACACCATCAAGCCGAATTATTCCCAATCGAATTCTAATTCCATTGAAGGTCTTTTCATGCAAAGGCTTAGTAAATATATCAGCTAATTGATCACTTGACTTGACAAATTCTAAGATAATATCTCATTTTTGGACGTGATATTTGATAAAATGATATCTTATTTCTATATGCTTAGTTCTAGAATGAAGGATATGATTTTTGCTGATATTTATTGTACTAGTGTTGTCACACATGATAGAAATCTTAGAGAATGAGAGATTGTAGTCTTCTAAGGTATGCTTCATCTACAGCATTTGTGCACAACAACTTCCGGCTGCGATATACTCGCTTTCGGCAGTTGAAAGTGCTACGAAGTTTTGTTTCTTAGAAAACCATGAAACTAATGATTCTCCTAGAAATTGACAAGAGCCACTAGTGCTCTTTCTATCCACAAGGCTCCCGGCATAATCTGAATCCGTATATCCAATTAAGTTGAGCGAGGTTCCCTTGGGATACCATAATCCTAAGTTTGTTGTTCCACTCAAGTATTTGAAAATCCTTTTGACAACTTTTAAATGAGATTCCTTAGGGGAGGCTTGAAATCTAGCACAAAGACATACACTAAAGAGAATATCGGGTCTATTAGCGGTTAGATACAAAAGAGATCCAATCATACCACGATATTTCTTAATGTCCACATCTTGACCATTTTCATCTTTGTCCAATTTTGTTGTGGTACTCATGGGAGTTCTAGAGGATTTGCAAGAGTCCAATCTGAATCTCTTAAGCAATTCTTTGACGTATTTTTCTTGACAAATGAATGTTCCTTCTAAGGATTGTCTAATTTGGAGTCCTAAAAA
>QAOC01041134.1:0-127628 GCA_003255005.1 Begonia fuchsioides | reverse complement strand
CACCAACCACATCTTCTAATGGATGGTCTTTGGAGTATCTCCATTCCTTAGGAAGTTCTCTAATAGGGTCACCATTTGTACCCTCTTCTAGGTTGTTTAGAGGAGTTTCAGAGGGGTTAACCTCAAGAGAATCTTTCTCATTTTCTTCTAGAGATAAGGAATCTATGTCTCTTATAAGTTCCTCAACTTTGTTCATATTTTCTAACAAGAGAGGTGATTCATCAAAAATGATATGCATAGATTCTTCAACCACTAGAGTCCTTTTGTTGAATACTCTATATGCTTTGCTAGTCAAAGAGTATCCAAGGAAGATACCAAAATCCGTCTTTGAATCAAATTTTCCTAGGTTGTCCTTGGTGTTTAAAATATAACATTTGCATCTAAAGGGCCTAAAATACTTAACACTAGGATTTTTACCCGACCATAGTTCATAGGGGGTCTTTTCTAAGATTGGATGGATTGATACTCGATTTATTGTGTAGCATGCCGTAGCTACGGCTTCCTCCAAAAAATACTTGGGAAGAGAATTTTCATTGAGCATTGTCCTAACAAGCTCTTGAAGTGATCTATTCTTTCTCTCAACAACTCCATTTTGTTGAGGAGTCCTAGGAGAGAAGAAATTATGATTGATTCCATTCTTAAGACATAGGAGCTCAAATTTCTCATTTTCAAATTCTCCTCCATGATCACTACGGATAGCTACAATGGAGAGACCCTTTTCATTTTGAACTTTCTTCCTAAAGGAAGAGAAAGTCCCAAAAGTCTCATCCTTAGATCTAAGAAAGTATACCCAAGTAAATCTTGAGAAATCATCAATAATTACAAGGGCATAATGCTTGCCACTTAGGCTAGCTACTTTAGAAGGGCCGAATAGATCTAAGTGGAGAAGCTGGAGAGGTTTAGAGGAAGACACAACATGTTTTAGGGAAAATGAACTCTTTGTTTGCTTCCCCATTTGACATGCATAACACAATTTGTTCTTCTCAAAGGATAATTTTGGAAGACCTCTAACTAGATTTTTCTTTGAGATCCTAGCTAAGGTATCCATGCTAACATGGCCTAATCTCCTATGTCATGCCCAACTATCTAGAGAGGATGTTGCACTAAAATCTTTTTCATCAAAGTATGCAACATTATCCAAATCAATTGTATAAACATTATCGGATCGATAGCCAATGAATAAGATTTTACCCCTTGAGCTATCTTCCATTAAGCAAGATTTGGATTAAAAAATTACCCTATATCCCTTATCACAAAGTTGACTAATGCTTAATAAATTATGCTTTAAACCGTTAACTAAAAGGGCATTCTCAATAATAGGGGAAGAGGGATTACCGATATTGCCAATACCAATTATCTTCCCTTTTTGATTTCCTCAAAAAGTGACATTCCCCTTCTTTTGCTTGATGGAAGTAAACCTTGAAGGGTCTCCGTCATATGACTCGAACATCCACTATCGAGGTACCAGAGATTCTTTGCATGAGAGACTTCCACTTACACAAGGAGAATTATGTGTTCTTTTTAGGTACCCAAACCATTTTGGGTCCTAGAGGGTTTTAGCATTGGTTCCTTTGGGACATTTTTGAACAAACCTTTGATTTTTGTCTCTTAATTTTGAAGGACATACAAAGGAGGTATGACCTATTTTATTACATACATGACAAGGTTTTGGTCTATGAAAGAAGTTTTTATACTTCTTTTTCTTCTTGAAGGATTCATAACATATGCGTGCTTTATCAAGGGTTATTCTTTGTTTACTAAGAAGCATGTCTAAATTTTTACTTTCATTAGTAAACTTCAGAACTATGCCATTCAATTCATTATTTTCCCACTTTAATCTACTCATTTCATTTTCCAAGGGATTAACTTTACTCTCATGCTCTTTTGTTAACATGACATGTTCCTTTTTCAATTGCTTATACTTAGATTTCAAGATATTGAAATCGTTAAGCAAGTCATTGAAAGCATCAAAAAATTCATTATCCTCATATGAATTTTCTAAATCACTAAAGGAGTCAAGTACCCTTGGCCATGAAGCACATGTTAGCTATCTCCTCGTCTTCGGATGAGGAACTTGACGAATCAATGTCATCCTAAGTTGCTTTCATGGCTTTCTTCTTGTAAGCCTTGGGATGTCTCTTTGCTTGTGGACAGTCGGATTTGAAATGACCTGGCTTTCCACACTCATAGGAATTAAGCTCTTTCTCCTTTTCCTTAGGATGCTTCTCTTTTCTTTGGAATTCCTTTCCTTTCATCCTTTTTCTTTGAAGGAACCTCTTGAATTTCCTTGTAATGAGGGCGTCATCTTCTTCATCGCTCTTGGACTTGTCTTGATTACTAGATGATGCCTTAAGAGCGATGTTTTTTCTCTTAGTTGGTTCCTTCTCCTTAATTGCCTCCTTTTCATTAGCTTTCATCATGATCTCATGAGTCATTAGAGACCCGATGAGTTCCTCAACTTTCAAAGTCTTGAGGTCTTTAGCCTCTTGGATGACGGTTACTTTTGGTTGTCATGCTCTTGGAAGAACTCGAAGAATTTTCCTAACACATTCTTCGTCTGTATAAACTTTACCAAGCACTTTCAACTCATTAGTAATGTTAGTAAACCTTGTAAACATGGAACTAACCAATTCATCACTTTGCATAGAAAACAATTCATATTCATGCACAAGCATACTTAATTTGTTTTCTTTTACTTGGTTAGTCCCTTCATGGGTTTAAGTCTAATTTAAACATTGTAAAGTAGTTTATTTTATCTTTCATGCTTATCTTACATAGTTATCATAAAAAAACAATTGATTGCTTTAAAAACACTTTTAAAGCCAACACTAATGTACAACGTCGCAGCTTGTCTTCAAATTCCAAGTTCTTGAACTCATCTGCAAGTGTGTCATCTCGTTGTTGGTCCCTCGTGACTGCGTCGCTCTAGTCCTTCATGCAAATGAGTGCTTCCACGAGCTCCGGTGCCAGACTTCCCCGTCAATCCTCGTCCACGCGTCCACCTACACTAAAAGTTGACTCCGAAGCTATAATTGAGACAGACGGTGTTAGTAAATCCCGTGTCATGTTCGAGAGCACGTGATACATGACTGCGTTGGATTTCCACCAACCCAATATGTTGAATGCCTCGTCTCGAGAAATTTGAACTCATGACTCCTAATACACATCGAGTTCACTCTTATCGAAAGCATATGAATGCACATCACTTTCTAGTTAGGCGTCAGTGGCATCCATAGCATTTAGTGGTCTTTCAAAACTAGAACTACCACTCGACGTCGATGCCACATCGGACGAAGTATGAGTTCGTGCACCGGAAAATCTAGTTTGGTAAGTACCAAAAAAAGTAGCAAGGTCGCTACGCAATGTGTTTGGATTGCATACGAGGGCGAAACTTAGGTTCTCTGAAATTTTATCAAGCATCAACTTCGTGCCTTTGATTTTATATTTTGGATGCATAATACTAGCAAATGAAAAAATAGAAGGTACTTGAAGCTGATATTTATGAAATTTAAATTTCATTAAAGTTATGATTTCATTAAATGCATCAATTTTTTTATATCTTTCAAAAGTAGAAGTCAATCTTACGAACCACGGAAGCACAAGATGCCTAGTCGACAATAAATTCCCGAGCATTCTTTGGTGGCTAAAAAAAATGGTTGCAAAAATTCAAGAAATAGATTAGTCATATCACAACTACAAATATCCAAAGTAAAACATTATATCTTTTGACTAATAAAATCACAAATGACGTTCCAATACGGTATAACATTTTCTAACACTAGATATGTTGAGTTCCACCGAGTTGAAACATCGGTTTTTAGTTTTCTAGGTTTGAGGTTAGCCGCTTTACTAAATTCTCGATACTCTTGTTATCGGGTGTTTGACGAAGAAATAAAAGAAATTACATCTCTAATTGCATCAATATGCGGTGATACAAATTGCATGTCATCTTTAACAATCAAATTTAAAATATGGCAAACACACCGCATATGAAAAAGGGAAACATTATCTAACGTAATACTAAAAATTCTAAATTGATTAACACAAACATCATTAGTGTTAACATTATCACAAACATCATTAGTACTATCGAAATAAAAATATTTTTTAAATTGATTAACACAAACATCATTAGTGAAAACATTATCTAACGTAATACTAAAAATTCTATTTCTTATATTGTATTCTTGTAGAATACCAACAATGTATCGATAAATTGTGATACACTATGAGGGTATTCACAACTCTAAAAACCTAAAATACTTTTATTAAGTTGTCAATTCGCATCAATGAAATGCAAAGTCATAGCGGAAAGAACATTACATGAAGATACACAAACTTAGTATGTATCTTCATACTAAAACTTTATAGAAGAATAAAAATACATCAAACTTCATTAACATACTTACTTTGAATGATTTTCAAAATTGTCTAATTTTTGTTGTTTTTGAAAAACTTAAAAACGTATCGAATTAAAAAGTTCATAACCTTCTTTACAAAACTTCAAACGATTTGTATTTATGCCTGCTAAAACTTTGTGTAAAAATAAAAATTCATCAAATGTCATAGGATACTTTTTTCACGATTTTTAAAACCACCCAATTTTCATCATTTTTTTGAAATCCTGAACAATATACATAATTTAGTATGCCATAAAGTTTGCTACAAAACTTCAAACGATACGGTTGAAAAACTTTTTTCTTCATTTTTGTGTCAACTACAATTTTGTACTATCATTTTCTAAAACTCGTCATAATCCCTCTAAATCTAAACCTCAAGAAGAATTAACCAGCGGAAAGAACATGTTTACTTTAAAATCTCAATTCATCTTTCTTTCATGTGCTCTTGAACCGAAATTGCAAGCGGTTGTCTTTAATCGATATGAGAGAACTTGGGAGAGTTCTCTAAAAACTATGAAGGCTATAATTGAAAATATGATTAAATTAATTTTTATTAATCTTAATTAGCTTAAAATGCTTGTAAACTTCATAGATAAAATAACACTAAAATTTTAGTGTTAACTTAAGTATCTTGGTTCAATAAAAGAAATATACTAATCTTAAAGCTCTCGAGTATCACCCTAACATTAAATAGTTTTAATGTGGAAAGTGTTGTATGAAAAATTGAAAGTTTTGAGATGTTGTTTGTCAAAAAAAAATTCAATGTGTTCGGTCAAAATACTTTAAATATTTAAGGTGTTCAGTGAAGCTAATCATATATTTTTTAAAAAGTAACCTTGAAATTTAAAATTTTAAAATGTCAAACGTGGAAATTAATAGAAAAAAAAAAAGACAAAGGGGATTTTCATATCTACCTTAACAAACAATTTTGAAAAAAAAATAAGAGTAAGGAAAATACAAAAAGGGAATTTTGCCGGGCTCGAAACGGGCTCGAGCTTTTTACCGACCCAGGCTCGGATCGATACTGTAGCAAAACAAGCCGGGCTCAGATTGCTATAGTACCGAGCTGGCCGAGCGAGCCGGCTCGCTTGTTTGCCACCTCTAATCCAGATTGTGTCTCTCTCTCTCTCTCTCTCTCTCTCTCTCTCTCTCTCCTTCCTTTCCAAGCTCGTCCATGGCATTGCTAATCACCCTCAACTTTCCCTTCTTCTCAATCAATTACATCTATAGAAAACAATACCAGTTTGAATCAGACACTATCCCTTGTGTTTAAGGCTATAAAAGCCATTTAGAGGATCAATGCCGGCGGCTCATTGATTACTCCTGAAAATGATACTTTGTGGAAGATCTGGGTTCCCGATGATACTTTCTTGGTTATCCCAGAGGCCCATGGATGAGGATAATGTGGCTAAGGTTGGAGATTGCGGCCTCTCCAAATTGGCTCTTCTTGACCCATATGAAAACGTGGGTGGCCCAATGGGCTAGTTTCGATATTTTGATCCAGAGTACTGCTCAATGGGAAAGGTCACAGCGAAATCAGACGTTTGCACATTTGGCCTAGTGCTTCTTGAAGTTGTCTCTGCAAGACCTGCAATTTGGATTCGGTTAAGGAAAAAAAAGACTTTAGCATGAAAGAAGAAGTTCACTCACCTTTTTAATAAGACCTTAGGTCGAATTGGTTACGCCCGGGTCCTGATTGAAGTGGACGTCTCAAAAGACCTTGTTAGAGAAGTTAAACTTATTGACCCTCAAGGAAAGCTATTTTCCCAGCCACTCACATACAAAATCAAACATCTTTATTGTTCCCATTGTTGTGCTACTGGCTATGATGTGCTTTCCTTGCTAGTCGGCGCACCATGGTCAGAAGAATGCGCTCACGCGGGGCTTGGATTTGGGTTGCGTGCAGCAAACAGGAGTTTGACTCGTGCATTTTGTGGGATTGGTTTGCGGAAGCGATTTGTGATGGGAATGATGGGGAATGGTCGAATAAAATTGGAGATGACTCGGTAAAATATTGGAATGGCTCGGATGATGGAAAAAGAGGTGAAATAGGGCAATGGAGGAAAAGGTTGATCGCTCGGGGAATGGGATGGACTCTTAAGAGTATGGATGGACAATTCGAACACTTGAGCAATCTAAGTGTTCGTCTCGGTAGACCTCGCCCGCACTCGGATATGACTCACCGATCGTACGTGAGAGGGTTGACACATTTGGCCGGATGTGACTCACCGGAGAAGGAATGTCGGAGGGAGCTTAGACTGGTTAGGAAGAAGGTGCAATGCACAATTTTTTACTAAAATTCTCTCTACCATTAAAGTGTAAGGTTGATACACTTAAGTACTAAAAACGTAAAAAGATAAGAAAGACAATGTAAGCCCTTGGATGGCTTGAACGCCTAGGATTAGGTTTGGGAAGGTCTCCGGTTGACATTAGGCTCGGTTCATGAAGATTTGCACGGTTGAACTTGAGTCTTGACCGAGGGTGACCGTGGTTGACCGAGAGGTTGCATCGGGTAGTATGAGCTCCGAACAATGAAAGATTGGCTCGAGCCAATTTGGATCCGGGGCTTCTAAAATGCTCTCGGTGGTCAGCATGAAGGGTCATATGGTCTGGTTCTTCAGTTGACCGATAATGACTCGAATCGTGCGCGGGCTTGTCCGAATGGGCCGAACCGGGGTTGATCATATCTCGGATTTTGAGGGATCCGTGCGGTCGTTTTGGAGATCCGTTGCTGGACGATCTTCAGATGATCCTAGTAGTTGGAGCGCGGATTCTATGGATGAAAATCCCTGTTGGTTCGCTGGTTGTTACGTGAACGGTCTTGTACGCGCTCCCGGTGGATTCTTCTCGGACATCAAGAGATATGTATGTGCCAATTTGAACCTTGTCTTTTTCTTGACCAAATAATCACATTACTTAAAGATTTAAGTAAAGTGGCCGATGGACTTTGGTCAAGGTCTTCTAGTTGGCCGATGGACTTTGGTCAAGGTCTTCTAGTTGGCCGAAGGTGGGCCGTGGCTTGACCAAGGGCCAGTCATGTCGGTCCTTCGGGGGCCTTCGCTTATGGGATCTACGTTCCTCCTCTTTGGGCTGCTTTCTCTTCCTTCTCTAAGGCTAATTGCTGATGAAGCGAAATAATCCTAAATGTGATCGAAGATCTGTGGGGATTGGATCGGGCATCCTCCCATGTCGGTCATTTATTCTCTTGGGCCGAAGCCCTAGTGGACTTCGGTAGGGCCGACGACCGAGTTTATGTTGGTCGTCGGGTCGTGAGCATGGGGCGCCCGCTGGGCGCCGCGCGTGTCGCGGTCGAGAGCCTCGGGTGCGTCATGGTCCGGTGTCTCGGGCGTGTCGTGGCCGGAGGTTGTCGGACACCATGTGATCGAGATTTTAGGCCGTTCTCGATCATGTTCGGAAGGTAGTTCTGAGACAATGTTTCTTGCAAAATAAGCAACCAAGTTAGTCAAATCTCCCGTGCTCATCGGGGCTATGTCCGTGATGTGCTCCGGTTGCACATCAGGCCATAAGACATCCGGATGCAAAAATTGGGTTATGAACAAGAACCACTCTCAACACAAGCCTCCACCACGAGCCCCAACTCTTTCAAAGAGTGAAATCCTTGAACTACTCCCGGTTGCTGGAAAACAAAAAATCATCCTACCCTCCACCAACATACAACTGCGAGCCCTTCCCCATCTTAAAATGGAGAATGCTCCTCGGACTTTCCATCTAACCTCCTAGCATCCATCGATATTGGCTCTCAACATATGATGATTGCTGAAAGTTCTGCTTCAACTCTTTCAACAACCACAAATGAGTTGGGAATAAATACCTATTTCAAATTGGTCTCTCGAGTAAAGCAGTCACAACAAAAATAAAAAGCCTTCAAAAATCGAGAAAGGATCCAACCACAAACTGAGCCCAAGAAGATAGTGAAGCTGAAAATGGGAGTTCCAACTCCCTCCCCAATATGATCATAGCCTCTTGGAATATTAGAGGTTTGAATTCACCACTAAAGCAAGATGAGGTTATCCACCTCATCAAAGGCTCAAGAATGTAATCGGTTTGCTTGAAACAAAGATTTCTCCGAAAATTATCCTCGGCTTCGTGGGCAAAAGATTAATTGGTTGGAAATTTGCTACAAACTTTGATTTTCACCCAAGTAGCAGAATTGCCTTAATTTGGAATGCAGATAAAGTTGCACTTGAGCTTCTCGAATCGCATCTGCAAGTTATTCATGCGTCCATCTATTGCAAAACCAACAGATTGATCATATATGTATCTTTCGTCTATGGGCTTCATTCTATAATAGAAAGGCAAAACCTTTTGGAAAATCTATCGAACTTCAGCTTCACCCATTCTTTTCCTTGGTTGATTATGGGAGACTTCAATGTTGTGTTTGCCCAAGAAGATCCCAAAAGTGAAACCAGAGTTTCAAACAGGGAAATGAGCGACTTCAAATTTTGTTGCTCTACTTTGGGCCTTATGGATCTCCCCTCAGCTGGTTGCTTATTCACCTGGTCAAATGGCAGGATATGATCAAAATTAGACAGAGAGCTGGTAAATAACAATTGGCTGCAAATTTTCCCTCGTGCCACAACCCATTTCCTGCCTCCTAGCATCTCCGACCATACTTCGTGCATCGTCTCCACCCAAGATCACACTCAATCCAGCAAAATTCCATGGAAGTTCTGCAACATGAGAGTTTACTAGCTATAACAGACTCTTTCTGGAAAACAACAGCCCACGAAAATAGACAGTTAATTCTCCGCACAAAACTCAAAAACCTTAAAGTTGGATTAAAGGAGTTTAATTCAGCCAGAGCTAAGAAAATAAAGGAGGATCTTAAATCTGCCCAATCTGCTTTCCTCTTGGGACGCTCAAATTCCAGTTCATCAGAAGCTCTCCCAGTCCTAAAAAAAGAGAGGATGCTCCTATGAGTAGAGAATTAGGAAGAGGAGAGAAACACAGAGAGGAAATAGACGGCCATATCTTTTCTCATTCACTGTTGTAAATTTATACACCAAGATAGAAAACCCACAGCATGTGCTGGTATAACTAATTGTACAGAAAATATTCTCATAACCGTAAAAGGTAAAGATTGTATATTCTGTTACACTATGCAATGCTGAATAATCCTTCTACTAGCGAAAGACAAAAAGCAAGTATCTTCTTCAAAGCAACAAACCTACAAAGATTTTCCACTCTTTAGCTAAAAGAAATGCTAAATGAAACTGCATAGCCTTTTTGACGAAACCGAAACCCGGATGGCACGACCACTACTTCCCTGGACTAGTTCTCATCCGAGCTTATTCGTTACTTCAAGGACCTTCTGAGTGTCCCTCATAGCGTCTCCCAACTAGATTTAAGTGTCGTAAATGGCCTCTAATCTCCTCGGATATTAATGCTCACCTAAGTAAGGTCATCTCGACTGAAGAAATATTTAATGCTCTTTAGAGTATAAAAAATGACGAAGCCCAGGTCCCTGATAGATATTCCTTGAAATTCTTCAACGAATCTTGGAGCATCACATGAAACAATTTTGTCAACGCAGTTTGAGAATTCTTCAGCAATGGCTTCTTGCTAAAGCAGTGGAACTATGCTATAATAGCCCTAATTCCCAAAACCAGCCATGCTACAGAAGCAAAGGGCTTTAAATTTATCTCCTGTTGTAACGTTTTCTACAAGGTCGTAGCTAAGATTTTGGACAATAGGTTAGCTTTGTCTTTGAATTCCATCGTCGAACCAGCCCAATCAACCTTCATTAAATGAAGAAATATGATGAATAACATCCATCTTATGCAAGAGCTAATCAGGAAATACAACATCAAAAAGATATCACTCAGATGTTTCATTAATGTCCATCTTTGGAAAGATTTTGATTTGGTGGCATGAACCTTCTTGGAAAATATTTTTCGAGCTCTCGGGTACCCTCTCATTTTTGTTGCCTGAATTGTGGAATGTGTTTCGACAGCATTCTATCCCATCTCAATTAATGGTAGACTCCATGGGTTCTTCACGGGAACCAAAGGTCTTAGGCTAGGGAACCCGTATCCCCTTACCTTTTTGTCATTTTTCTTGAATACTTCTCCCAAACCATCCGTTCGAAGCTTCCTTCTTCGGGGTTCAACTATCATCGAATGTGTGAACCCTTTGGAAAAATCCACCTGGCTTTTGCGGATGACCTCATCCTTCTGTCCAGGGGGACCATGACTCAATCCAAGCTCTTCTTTCATGTCGTAATAATTTTATTGCAACATCTGGACTCTAAATGAATAATTGCAAGTCTTGCTTCTATTCGGCCGACAGCAAAGATCAAGCCCTTTCTGAAATACTTAGCTCTACAAACCTAGAAGTGAGAAATAGAGTAAATCTCAATAATTACGACAACCTTACTAAAAAGCTAAAGATTTATGTTGATTGTTGGAGTGCCAAAACATTATCTCATGCAGGAAGAGCAGAACTTATTAGATCTGTCTTGCAAGGAGTTGAATGTTTTTGGCTATCAATCTTCAACCTTCCAGCAGTTGTCTACCTAAAAATAACTCATATTTGCCGGACATTCCTCCGGGGAAAATTTACCTCCAATGTTGCCTGGTCTAGCTGTTACCTCCCCAATGAAGAAGGAGGTCTCAGTTTCAGAGACTTTGAGTCATGGAACTATGTCCTCCTCACAAAGACTCTCTTGAACGTTCGTGGAAAAAAGGATTCAATGTGGGGCCGCTAGATCCAACATTTTTATATTAAACATTTGGATTTTTGGGATTGGACAGTGAGATCTCGCACCTCCCCCTTGATCAAGAAACTTCTTCAAATCTGGGATGCCACAAGAGACAAATCTGGTTAGAAAGAGATTGCAGCAGCCAACCTTACATCATGGAGTATAGACATCCGAAATATAGGGCTTTCAGAACTGTACAACTTCTTCAGACCTTCTGCTCCTATAAAGCCTTGGTATAGGATTATCTAGACCCGAGGGCCTACTCGTAAACACTCTTTCATCTTATGGTTTGCTGCCCAGGATCGGCTAAAAACTAAAGACATGCTATCCTTTTTGGAAATTGATGAATCTTGTCCCTTCTGTGCTTCTCATCCGGAGTCTTTGCTTCACTTATTCTTTTCCTGCCGTTTCACTTCTGTTGTTTGGAAACACATCAAACAAAAACTTAGGCTGACTCAAAACATGTCAACAATTGCTAGCGTCGTCAAGTGGACAATAAAAGAGGCAAAATAGAAGAATAAAGACAGAGCAGTGATCCTCAAGATCCTGCTCTCATCAACGGGATACCATTTGTGGTCTTCCCGAAACTCCTGCAATTTTGAGAATATATTCGGTCACCCGGATCAAGTGGTCAAACACATAGAGCTGCACGTATAGTAGCTGCTATTCTCATTCTTCTCAACACTTCTCTCCAGGTTAGAATCCAACTTTCCAACAGCCTTCAGTGAATTACAATAAGCGCTCTATTTTTATTACTATATTATGACATACTTTTGTTATTTGTTCTAGTTATCACCATTTTTTTTCTTTTTCTCCGGATGTTATCTGCTTGGGATCATATCTGTGTTGTTTCGTTAACTAAATGGCTACAACTGCACAAACCCAAACGATATTCATTCAGGTTTGAAGTGTTTGTGTCAGTTTAGAAGTGTTTTCAATTGTGGGATGAGTGGCTGGATTGTAGTCTCCTCCCCTTTGGCTAGTACTGATGTGCAACCGGAGCACATCACAGACACCATCACGGCCACAGACGTGATCCCGACGAGCACGGGTGATTTTTCTAACTTAGTTGCTCATTTTGCAGGTCTCTTAGCCTTGGAAACACCTTCCGAGCATGATCGGGAACGGCCCAAGCACTCTGTTACTTGGTGCTCGGCTATTCCCGGCCCCGACGCGCACACCGAGCCATGTCCGACCCTACCCGGACACGACACACCCGGCAGCCCGGCCCACGACGCAACCGAGGCTTGTGACCGAGACACGTCTGACGCCCAACGGGCGCCCCACGACCATGACCCGACGACCTTGGTCGTCGACCCCGCCAAAGTCCACTAGGGCTTCGGCCCAGCGGAACACGTGACCGACATGGATGAACGCACGGTCCAAACCCTATGGATCGAGTGTTCAACCATGAGCCCTATTTTCGTTCACACTTAGAAGATTTCCTTTCAGCAAGCATTTAGCCTTAGAAGAGGAAGGAAAGTCAGCCCAAGAGGAAGAGAACTCAACGCTCAAGCGAAAGCCCACGGAGGACCGCCATGGCCGATCATTGACCGACCCACGGTCAAGCCTCGGCCCACCTACGGCCCACCTACGGCTCATTCAAAGACTTAGCCAAATTCTATCGGCCAAACTTACTTAATCTTTAAGTATTTTGGTTATTTGGTTAAGGAAAGGAAAAGGATCACATTGACACGAGCAGATCTTCATGATGACCGTAGATCACCCATCGGATGCACGAGCATGGCCAATCACCGAACCACCAGCGAACCGCAAGGGATTTTCATGCACCAAATCCATGGAGCAGCTGTTAAATCTTCAGAGGATCTCCAATCAACAGATTTCCTCAACAAACTCGCGGATCCCTTGAGGCTCGCCCATGCCCGACCGCCGGCTCGGCCCATTTAGACGTGCCCACGCACATACTCGAGTCATCATCGGTCCATCAAAGAACTAGACCGTGCGCTGCCTTATGTTGACCACCGAGGATACTTTAGAAGCCCCGGATCCAGATTGGCTCGAGCCAATCTCTCATTTGTTCGGAGCTCCACCCACCCGACGCACCCTCTCGGTCAACCTTCGGACACACGCGGTCAACCACCAAACCGACCGTGCCATTCCTAAGTGAACCAAGCCTAAAGTCAACCGAAGGCTTCCAAAGCTAATCTAAGGCGTTCAAATCATCAATGGGCTTAGCTTAACTTTCTTAGTTTAGTTACTTTACGTTTTTGCTTATTTAAGTGTAACACTTACACTATTTTCAATAGAGTGAATTTTTAGATAAAAATTGTACATTGCACCTTCTTCCCGAAAGGCTTGAAGCTCTCTCCGACGCATACTTCTCCGGTGAGTCACATCCGGCTGAGACCGTCAACCCTTTGCACGTACGTTCGGTGAGTCATATCCGAGTGCGGGCAAGGTCTACCGAGGAGAACACTTTGATTGCTCAAGTGTTCAAATTGTCCATCCATCTACACCCAAAAACTCTAAAGAGTCCACCCACTCCACCGAGCGATCTCCCTTTTTCCATCCATTCCCGAAATTCACCATATTTCTATCTCCCGAACCATTCTCATATTTCACTGAGCCATTCCGCTTTCCATACGACCAAACACCCTTATTTCCCTCACAATACGCTTCCGCAACACAATCCCACAATTCGCAAGACCCGATTTCCCGTTTGCCGTACACGACGTTCATCCGAACCCCGTGTGCGTGCATTCTCCCAACCCACGGTGCGCCGACCCTCAAGGAAGGCACATCAAGTACTCCAGTTAAAATGTTGTACATTTCAACTGTTTACTTATAAAAAAAAAGAAGATGACAGGAGAGGTTGAGAAGATGACAGATTCTTTGCTATTGGGCACGATCAACCAGGATTTGCTGAGAATATTTGTGCAGACAGCCATGAATTGCTTGAAAGAGGGCGGCGCTGAGAGGCCGAAGATGCATGAGGTTGTGTATCATCGACAATATGCTTTCAGTCTGTAGTAGGCTCTGAAGCTGAGAGATGTGTTCGATTATAGTATCGTTTTTGAGACATTGTACGTTTTTCCCTGGTAATACTTGTTTCTTGTAAGAAGATGAGAGTAATAATGGAGGATTGATCTGTGATAGTTCTGATGCAAATGTCTATGCTGTGTTTTCTCATCTACATGCCAGGTCTCCCAGGTGAGGACATTTTTCTCAGGCTCTGCAATAATTTCGACCATTTCTGAAAGTGATGATAAGGATACTCTAAATCATTTCGACGGGTTTATTTGATCGTTGTCCGACTAGTAGTAGTTTTTTCCTTGTTTTTCAAAAATGCATAAATTTTAACCTAGGACAGTGAGAAAAGATAATAGAATTGTCGGGGGTTTCCATAACAAGGAACTTGTCTTGGGTAATAGCTCTATTCTCAAATCAGTCTCGGGTCATAGATCTAACCTTTCGACTCAGACTCAACATAAAAATAGGAGTAATTAATGTTTAGGTTTGTTTTCTAATTGTAAATGTTAAGGGTAGACATTTAATCCTTGGAATACGAAGTATTTAAATAAAAATAATTATGTAATATATTTATTACATCTAATCGGTATTTTACTTGTTAGCATATACAATTAGAGGTTATAATAAAAAGGTAATAATAAATTTATCCTAAAAATAAACAAAAAAAAATCATACTTAGGACATTCATGGGCTCTTACTTAGCATTCTTTGGATCCCTTTTATCAATTCGACTACGCATCTTTTTAAATACCTCCACCTTTTGTTCTGTAAAGTGGTCAAAGTCAACTTCTTCTTTTAAATAAAGTCTTAACGAGGAGGAGACATAACATATAGCGGAAGAGAAGAATAATTATGAACATAAATCAATTTCCCCACTAACAACTTGTTGCCAAGGGATTTGATGGAATTCTAACCTTCCCTTTGGTGTCTATCAAATTTAGCTCCGCAAATTCAATTAAACATATTTTATTCAATTTTTTTAGTGATCAACTTGGTCACGTGAACAAAGTTTGATCAACAACTTTGGAGTCTCATTTTAGTTCCGAACATTAAACCATAGGAGTTATTTACTTATAATTAAAGCAACAAATAATTAAATTATTCTAATTTTTCTCTATCACAACAAGAAATCATAAAAACATAATATATTTGAACCTAGCATCCTACTATGTAGATCTCAAACGAAACAAATACATGCAACATCACTTACCTCTATCTCTTGAATCAATTTAACGATTTGGTCGAGAATAACTACTCTGTCAGTGAAGCTATTTCATAACGATGACTCTATTAAAATTTTCATAATACTAATTTTAGGTCATTTTGACTTTCCATAAGTTTTACTTCACAAGTCGAAATATAACGATTTTTACGTCTATTCCTGGGACTCTATTAGAACTTTGTGTATGGACTAAAAGCCATTCAACACCACTATGTTATTTAAAATGATACAATTCAAGAACTCACATATTTATTTTTCTATCTACTAAAAACTTTATAGAAGAATAAAACTACATCAAACTTCATTAACGTACTAACTTTTAATGATTTTCAAAATTGTTTAATTTCTGTTGTTTTCGAAAAACCTAAAAACGTATAGAATTAAAAAATTCATAACCTTCTTTACAAAACTTCAAACGATTTGATTAAAAAACATATGTGTTTGTATTTATGCCTGCTAAAACTTTGTGTAAGGATAAAAATTCATCAAATGCCATAGGATACTTTTTTCACGATTTTTAAAACCACCCAATTTTCATCATTTTTTTTAAATCCTGAACAATATACATAATTTAGTATGCCATAAAGTTTGCTACAAAACTTCAAACGATATGGTTGAAAAACTTTTTTCTTCATTTTTGTGTCAACCTCAACTTTGTACTAGTTAAGAAACCGAACGGAAATAGTTGTTTACTATCATTTTCTAAAACTCGTCATAATCCCTCTAAATCTAAACTTCAAGAAGAATCAACTAGCGGAAAGAACATGTTTACCTTAAAATCTCAATTCATCTTTCTTTCATGAGCTCTTGAACCGAAATTGCAAGCCGTTGTCTTTAATCGTTATGAGAGAACTTGGGAGAGTTCTCTAAAAACTATGAAGGCTATAATTGAAAATATGGTTAAATTAATTCTTATAATCTTAATTAGCTTAAAATGCTTGTAAACTTCATAGATAAAATAACACTAAACTTTTAGTGTTAACTTAAGTATCTTGGTTCAATAAAAGAAATATACTAATAATAAAGCTCTCGAGTATCACACTAACGTTAAATAATTTTAATGTGGAAAGTGTTGTATGAAAAATCGAAAGTTTTGAGATGTTGTTTGTCAAAAAAAATTCAACGTGTTCGGTCAAAATACTTTAAATATTTAAGGTGTTCAGTGAAGCTAACCTTGAAATTTAAAATTTTAAAATGTCAAATGTGGAAATTAATAGAAAAAAAAAAAGACAAGGGGATTTTCATATCTACCTTAACAAACAATTTTGAAAAAAAATAAGAGTAAGGAAAATACAAAAAAGGGAATTCTGCTAAGTTTCTTTTACCTTTTTTTGTTATGTTAGCAAGGGAACTTAGTTTTACCTCTCTAGACTTTTTTAAAAGCAAATATTGTGTAATTTTGTCTCGACTGTGCCTGTTCACTAATAATTTTATGCAAACACTTTTTTTCTAAAATGGCGGAAACTATTTTGAAGATTCGTCATTTGGTCGAGAACAAAACTAATCAGTCGACAATTTATGTAAATATACTAAACATACCTTAACTTCCATACGCGTTAATCAACTAAAATAATAAGAATTATGAAATATTATAATAATTAACGTAATAAGTACTTTCAAAGTTAGCCGAACGAAAACTCATTTATATTGAAGATGAGCTAAAAACAAATTTTAGAATTTCCATGATAGTAAAATATAAATAAAGACTAAGAATAAATGAAGAGACAGAAAAATAATTCTAAATATTATTCAACCTAGGATGAAAGAATTCCTAAATATTTCTTCTTGTTTTTATCTATTGTTAATCACCAGCTGCAAATTGATGAGTTTTCTCTACGTTTTTCTCACTTTTATAATCTCATTTCATGTCTTTTTTACGCTCTAAGTTGTAGTAAACTGTTCATATTGCTACAACGTTAATGCAACAACATTAATGATGTTTCTTTGTTATTTTTTCTCACATAATAAATAAGATTATAAGTCAATAACTACTAAAATTAATAACTCATAATGAAAATTATTGCAGTACAAAAAACAATAGCTAGAATCCCATGCAAGCTGAAGCTCTCCACGCTTGAATTAAGGATAGCTATAACAATCATAAGTGTGTAATTATCTTCCGTTGTTCTAAACTTAAATTTGATCAAAATCAGTGCCTCAGAAACATGAGCTTTAATTGATCTTGACCATGATCATTTTTTGTCGATGAAGTTATCAAATATGAAATTTCATCTAAACCAATTTGTTCTTAAGAACAAACTATCAATTTCATCTCTCAAATTTTACCTTGAAGAAGATTTAGGTCTTCAAAAAGAATCCAAGAAAGTTTTTTTCCAGATCTCAATGCTTATTTTATCATAAAAATTGTGATCGAAATGGTTACAAGTTTTATGTTTGAATATGCGTAAACCAATATAAAGAGAATAAACGTCTCCCAAAAAACCTTTGACTAATATAGAAATAAATATGTTGTTAACCAAACTGCACCAGTGCATGATGTAAGTTTTAACGCGAAAAGGTGAGCTGGGAGCTGCGATGCAAAAGCGTTGATCAGAGAGCATTGGGTGTTTCAGGCACAAACATGGTAGTGGATTGTGTCGGGGAAGCGTGAAAAGCTCTTTGATAACAATATTTTACTTATAACTTATAAGCCGATCATCGCACTCCACTCTTTAGCAATGTGAGAGAGACACCCACACTTGAGTCGTCACCATCCACAACCCTAAGCATTTAAGATACACTAATCAGAACGATCACACACTTCTGCTTGTGACAGAACCTGAATATCATCTTTCAATTCTGAAAAAGCTCACCGGCATAATATTGTTGGTTATGGACTAGTGCCCATTCGACTTTATTTTTGGATTAAGTTCAAAATACATTTTTTTAGTTAGAAAGGATGACACAACTTAGAAGTCAATATCAAACTACAATCCATACTGAGATGAAAACCTACAGTTAATGTCGTCATAGGTTTTCTACCGAGGTCCCTTCATTTCATCTATGTCGATGTTGATATGGAGGACTCGAGCGAGCGGGAAGAAGTAACGCATCCACAAAGGATAAAAAGAGCGATAGTTCAAATGCGTGTTTAATTGATGTTATCGTGAAAAAAGGGAGAAGCAATACGATGTTATAGATTTTGGTTTCACTATATCATTTTCTCAACAGCTAAATGAAATCAAAGATCAAGTCATCATGCAACTTTTCGTCGCCACTAACATGATTATGTCGAATTTCCACCTTTTGTTTCCAAAGGATTTCAAATCAGGAACGAAACAACTTGTAATCCACCATCAAAAACAAAAAACAAATAAAGAAACAACATGTAATCCATAAAACTCAGTGACCGTAGTCTGAGACTAATTACATATCCACACCTCAAAAAATAGGCCGAATGGAGGAAGGAATGCACAACAATATTGAACAAAGGCTAAGAAAAGCAACAGCCTGAAAGCTGGCTAATGACCGGAGCCCTTCTTGCTAGGCCCGGAAGCCTGCGTAAAGAATTGCTCATTTCGTCTGACAGGTCGACGAAGAGAAGCTGCTTCTACAACTCTTTGGGACTTATCAGCTACTTCACCAGCACCACCCATCTTATTCGCCTCTTCGGACTGAAGTTGCCTACTATTCACAAGAATTAGGGATTGCGTAAACATTATTAGCATTACCAGCCATTGTAGAACAGAACAAAATAATCTCTTCATCGTGGATGTTCTTCTGAGCCTGGTTTTGTTTTTCAGAACCCATATTCTCTGATAGCAAATTTAAATCGATTCTTGATACAAAAGGAATGGTGCAGAAAAGATTTGCATGGAATCTCCATTGTATGGAGCTGACAAGTTCAACATCGAAGGGTCAGCTTTGGGCGGTAGAGGAAGGAGACGAACATTTTGAGGTGGATAGCTTTACCAAACCCCATTTGACTGAAACGATACTTTTCCTACAAGCCAGGATGGATGATGCTTGGTTTTGGAAAGCTAGGTTGATCAGTCATCGTCGTTGGGCCAAATTTCGAGCGTTGGGATCTACTTTGTCAGTTGCAGAAGAAAATCATTCGACAAACTCAGTCAGTCTCAAAAGCACTGCAGTTTCGTCAATAGTAGGGAAACTAGAGACCATGTAAATTTCAAGGGACACGTGGCAAAAGTAACTGCAAAAAGTTCAATGCAAAACCGATCCATTAAATTATGTTACCATGTCATGCATATGTATGAATCATGTCCATGCATCATGTTTATGAAAGATACGAAAATATTTCTCATTCATGTTTTGAAAATGTCACCCAACGGATGATGAAGGTAGTATGAAGCACATTCATCATCTAATGCATAAATGTATGTAAAGTCAAGATCATGTTAATAAATGAAATACGAGGAGATTGCTTACCCCGAAGTAAGTTAATAGGAGCTCGCAATACCAAAAGACTTGACCTTGTTTTTCCTTGGCGTCCTAACAATTCAACAGTCCTACATATTAACTAGAAAAGAAACATGATCCCACAAGTGACCAACTTGAAAAGTTAGCAATGGAAAATCTTTGCTTAACAAAAATTTTCACGATTAAACTGTGATAATATTTTTCATTAATTTGAACAATTTTAGTAAATTTAATTAGCATATTTCGTCAAAAAATTGTGAAGAAATTTAAAACAATTATGAATAGTGAAAATTGTTTTTTATAAGGTTAACTAAGTTAAATAAAATGATTAATTTTAAAAGATATTATGAATGTTTGAAATATTTTTATTAGACCCTTGGAATAAATTTCTTTTGTCAAATAATAGTTCAAACCTTTTGATTTATTTTATAACATCATTAACATTAATTTTTTTTTAATACCAATTTATCGTCTTATATTACTTGCCAGCCCTCAAAACCCTATTCTCCCTCGGTCTCTGGCCATGTGTGTTTATTTGTAAATGCATGTTTAAGTGTGTCTATCATTTAAAGAGAATGAATGAAAAAAATGTCCACCTTGCCATTTGGACTTCCCCAATTGATTTAAGAAGTCTATATTTTATCATTTTTTATTGGTCGCTTAATTTTGTTCTGGTTTTTTTCAATGCATATTTATTCAAGCCTAAGTACATTTGGAGGCTAAATAAGGGCATTAAAAATATGGTGTTAAAGAAGACAATTTAGCCACAGGATCAACCATTTCGGCGATAAATTTTTCAATATTCCGGTGAGAAGAACCACCCTTGTCCACTGCTTTCTTGGCTGCTTCTTTGAACGCCGCCGCCTTCTTCTTCATCTCTTTGGCGGACGGCCCTTCTGTCATCTGGTAAATGCACTTTTCAACTTCTGCTCTGCTAGTTCCTCCGCCTTCTTCTTCTTCGATTCTCACGCCAACCTCGAAAATGTCGGCCAGAAGCTTGGCATTCGTCGGTTGATCAGTCCACTCCGGATACGCAATCACCGGGACTCCACAGACTAGAGTTTCGAGAGTAGAGTTCCAGCCGCAATGACTCAAAAAGCAAGCTATCGCTTTGTGTTTGAGCACTTTTTCTTGAGGGCACCACCTGACGATCATGCTTCTTTCTTTGGTTTCTTCGGCAAAGTCTGCCATAAATTCATCCATTTTTTCCTCTGGCTCTGTTCCTTTGTACCTAACCACCCAAAGAAATGGCTTTTTGCTGTTTCTCAATGCTTCAGCTATGGTTTCTATTTGAGTTTTTGTTAGTACAATCAAGCTACCGAAGGAAACGTAAATGACAGAAGATGATTTCTGCTTATCGAGCCATTGCATGCAGAAATCTTCAGCTTTCCAAACGTCGACAGACGGAGAAACAATCTCTTCTCTTCCAAGAAGAAACGGCGAAACCAGTGGCCCGATCGGGAGAATCGGACAGATGGACGCCATTGATTTCCCAGTCTCCTCCTCCAGTTCCTCAAAGGAAGCCCCAAGAACCCACTTTGCTTTCTCCAATTGTTGAAAAAATTCAGTGAGCAATTTTTCAAAATGGGGAGGCCTGGGTGGAACAATAAAGGATGGAAGATCCTTCACTTTCAATGCAGGAAGCCCAGGGACTTGAACAAGTACATTCGGATTTTCTAGTATTTCAAACGAGTTTAAAGACTTGAAGAAATGATAGTAAATGGAAAACACCGCGGAAGACTGAATCCAAAGCACCGCACATGGAATACCATTTTTGCAGGCAACGTCTATCGCCCATGGCACAAAGGGGCTCACGATAACGCACGAGAATTTCTTTACCCTAGTTAGTTCAGCCAGAAGAGCTGAGAAACTTTTGGATCCTGACGTTCTAAGTGAACTGATAAAAATATCTACATTACCGTCTCTATCGAAGTCGAGGTCGAGCCCGTCCGAGAAGAAAACGAGCCGAATTCCGGGCTTTTTCTCCACTTTCTGGCATGTATCCTCTGTCTTATCCTTGACGGATTTGTGGTTTGCAACTTCATTGACGGCTAGGGTTACGTTAAAGCCTTTGGACACGAGCACCTTGGCAAATTTATGAAAAGGGTTTACGTGGCCCGGCATGGCTAGTGAGACCATGAGGACGTCCATGTCTTGCTTAGCCGCCATTGTTGCGTAGGATTCTGCAGTTCTTCTCTGAAATTTCTGAGACAGACAGACAGAGAAGATGACTTAATATGGCTGGGAGGATTAAACGGAAGACTCGAGGAAAATGATTTCGCAGAATCTCGGGTTGAAGGTGCTTTCTTTTCACGTGGAACAGATTTCATTTCTTTAAGCGTTACACTGGTTTACCATAGAGAGATGGATTTAGATACTATATATACTCTTACTTTATTATTCTTCTTAATTTTTGTTATATGTTTTGGGAGCAAAATATGTGATGACCTGGACGGAGCCCGGTATGGAAAGGAGAGCAATGCTAACCTGAAAAGACTACTGAATCCGCCGCGATCCCAACAAAGTCGAATGTGAAAAGTGTTGAGTATTAAACTCAATGAATAAAGATAATAAAAACTCATCAATTTTTTATAGTAGATTTCAGTTGACTTTTGGAATGGCTACGGTCACTAAATTTAACGTGTGATCTATGAATTTCTATGGTCTGAATGTCTAGTTTTCATTGATTTAAGTTTTAGGTCATTTGAAGTATTGTGGAAAAAGTTATGGTTGTTTTAGTAACCAAATGTCAAAAAAATATTAGGGGAGTTTTTAAAAATAAAGAGTATAAGAGTTACTATTTGATTTAATTTTATTTTAATATTATTTATGTCATTTTCTATTATAAATAGTGGCTGAATGAATTGAAAAGAAGACAAAACTCTACAAGTTATTATGTAAGGACCCGAAATTTTAAATCTCGAATTTCAAGGAAAATTTTTCGCGAAGTTTGACTAATCAATTGTCGTATACGGAACGTAAATTTGCCGTATATGTTACGTGAGACGACTTGGTCAAACTAATTAAATTGAGATATTTCATGACGAAATCGAGCTACGATTTTCGAATGTGACGTAAAAGCTGATTTTAGAAAATCAGTGGTCACATAATCGTATTGGAATTTTTGGTAAAACGACGGGAATATAATGAAAATTAGAAACGTTACATGAAATAAATATTATATTTTAATAATATTATATTATATTATTTAATATAATATAATATTATTAATTATAATATAAATTTTATTAAAAGGAAGAAGAAGATATCTTCTTCTTCTTCACACTCTCACACGTCGGACGTCGAGAGAGAGAGAGAGAGAGGGAGAGACGTCGCCGGCGAACGACGTCCGTTCAACGAGATCATGGTGTCGGAACATCCGTCTCGGAAAGATAAAGAAGTCTGCTAAAGCGGTTTCAAAGAGGAGTTTAACAACATTGAACCGATCCCGGAGCGGAAGAAAATGATTAAAAAAAAGGAAAGCACCCATCCAGAGAGGTAAGTTATTCGTATTTTCTGCATTAAATCTAGATGCATGATTTAAAGTTGATCATAACCATATTTTTGTAGTTGACACCCCAAAACGACGGGCACACGTCAGTTTTCAAGTATTGATATGTAGTTTAATTTAAACGATTTAAATTGCATATGTTTATAATCCAGATAGGACATGATTTATATTGCCGGTTGGCTTGATTTAAATGATTGATATTTGATTTATTTTCCTATCTCGATGAGAATGGATATTGAATTGGGTTGTTTTGGATTTCCACGTTTATTTAAAAACTGGATTTGGTTTTATAAAATGTGGATTTTGTTTGGATACGATCGACCCCATTCGTTCGGTTAAGGTGAGGCGTGGCCCCTTCCGTTCGGAGTTGATAAGGTCGGTCGAGCGGTCGGCCCCATTCGTTCGGTTAAGGTGAGACGTGGCCCATACCGTTCGGAGTTAATAGGGTCGGTCAGACGGTCCGCCCCATTCGTTCGGTTAAGGTGAGGCGTGACCCCTTACGTTCGGAGTTGGTAGAATCGGTCAGACGGTTCGTTCGGTTAAGGTGAGGCGTGACCCCTTCCGTTCGGAGTTGGTAGGGTCGGTCACACGGTCGGCCCTATTCGTTCGGTTAAGGTGAAGCGTGGCCCCTTCCGTTCGGAGTTGGTCCTATTCGTTCGGTTAAGGTGAGGCGTTGCCCCTTCCGTTCGGAGTTGGTAGGGTCGGTCGGGCGGTCGGTCTCATTCGTTCGGTTAAGGTGAGGCGTGGCCCCTTCCGTTCAGAGTTGGTAGGGTCGGTCAGGCGATCGGCCTCATTCGTTCGGTTAAGGTGAGGCCGTGGCCCCTTCCGTTCGGAGTTGGTAGGGTCGGTCAGACGGTCGGCCCCATTTGTTCGGTTAAGGTGAGGCGTGGCCCTTTCCGTTCGGAGTTGGTAGGGTCGGTCGGACGGTCGGCCTCATTCGTTGGGCTAAGGTGAGACGTGGCCCCTTCTGTTCGGAGTTGGTAGGTTCGGTCCGGCGGTCGGCCTCATTCGTTCGATTAAGGTGAGTCTTGACCCCTTCCGTTCGGAGTTGGTAGGGTCGGTCGGGCGGTCGGCCCCATTCGTTCTGTTAAGGTGAGGCGTGGCCCCTTCCGTTCGGTCGGTCTGGCGGTCGGCCCCATTCGTTCGGTTACGGTGAGGCGTTGCCTCTTCCGTTCGGAGTTGGTAGGGTCGGTCGGGAGGTCGGCCCCATTCGTTCGGTTAAGGTGAGGCGTGGTCTCTTCCGTTCGGAGTTGGTAGGGTCGACCTGTGTCATATCACATGATGTGATATGGGTGAGTGATGGGGCTGTGAAGATACATTCCCTGGGCCACCCTTATACCCCTATACTTGGCCAGGGATTACTGCATGCGTGCAGGGTACGATGACCGTGATCAGATCCATCTTAGCGGATTGCCCTTGGTACCTTCCGGGCTGTGTGTCGTTGTGGTTTTACCCGGGTAACTAATGGTCAGGTTCCTGATCGGCATCGGGTTATGGTAGCTTGGGTCTGGAACACATTATCGGGAGGCCTTTGGATGACAGTTGGCTGAGGCCATTGTGGTTTGATCCGGGTGGTTAAGGTTGGTACCCAGGGAGGACCAGCACCGAGTTTCTTTCTGACTCATGAGATGGTGAGCCGTTTGGCCATCTTTCTATGGTGTGCCGGGGTGGTCCTTGTGTGATACTCCTTTTTCTTCGGTATTTGATGTTTTATATGGTTGTGAGGGTATTACCTACGTATGTGATGAGTTTTCTAAATACCTCACAGGGGCCAGATGAGCCGGGTTTTTTCCAAGGGAAAATGATTTATTTTTATTGGGCTCGTGGAGCCGGGATTTGAAATGGTGAAATATGCATGGTTTTGATTGAATTTCAAAATGAATGCATCATGTAGAATAGATCGCGATTTTTGGGGAAAAAGATAAAATCTAAGTTTTAGTCAGAATGCATTAAATATAGGTAACTTACGAGTTTGTCACTCACTCAATCGACAATATTTTTTTTACCAGGCTAGCTGTCGATTTTGGAACTGGTAGAGATTTTTTGGAACAATCTCTTTATTTATTTTCCCTTTGTCGTAACTAGTAAGAATTTGTGAGTGTACACTATTGAGTATATTCTTTCGATTTGGTTGTATAATGATTTATTTATGCTATGACTTATAACACTTTGGATGGATAGACCCGAGGTATTTTGGTTAAGAGAAATTTTTGCAAGTTTAAATAGCCTTTGCGTCAGATTTCTGAGTCTGCCAAGGTGGATTTGGTTATCTGACCTGGCGTTTCTGCCGGCCCTGCTTTGGGGCGTGACATATTATCTCTTTCAAATTTTGTTCTTTCTCCTCTAAAGAAACTTGGTTTTTCAAATTCAGATTTCTTTCAAATTGGCATCAGAGCTTTGTCGAATTATGAGAGCTCAATGTTGGGACAAATGTCACTACTACGTCTCACAAAGAAAAACTACGACAATTGGAGTATTCGGATGCGTGCTTTGCTCGGTGCACAAGATGCGTGAGAAGTAGTCGAAAATTGCTACGAGGAGTAAGAAAATATTGGTTCTTCCACGACGAACCAATTGAAAGCATTGAAAGAAAATGCGAATGAAAGATAAAGCTGCTCTCTATCTCTTATTCCAAGCAGTAGATGAGTCGAGTTTTGAGAATATTGTTAATGCATCAACTTCAAAGAAAAACATGATATACTTTGCAAAAAGTGTTCAAATGTGTCGATCGAGTTAAACAAGTGCGTCTTCAAAATCTACGAGCGAGTTGGAGTCCATGAAGATGAAGAACTCGAAATATGTATCTAGCTACGTTACTCATATGCAAACAGTAGCGAATCAACTCCAACGAAATGGAGAAACTCTAACAGATGCAAGAGTTGTGGAGAAAATTATCCGATCATTGACAAATGATTTTGAGAATGTCGTATGTGCAATCGAGGAGTCAAAGAATTTTAAAGAAATGTCCGTCGATGAACTCGTGAGCTCTCTTGAAGCGCATGAACAACGAAAGAAGAAAAACAAAGATGAGGTCTTGGAGGAGGCCTTACAAACAAAGATGATCCTCAAGAACAATAAGGCGTTGTATGCGCAATACAACCGAGGAAGATGACGTGGTTGTGGAGATCACAGTTTCAATCGCGGAAAAGGTTGTGGTCGTAGAAATAACTATGAAGAGAGAGGACAAACGAGTCAACAAAATTGGCGTGGACAAAGCGGCGCTCATGGAAGAGGTGGTCGATCAAATCGTCCAAATGTCGAATGTTACGATTGTGCCAAATATGGATACTACGCAAATGATTTCTACTCTGAGAAGAAGGAGGTGAAAGAAAATGCAAATCTAGTCGCGAAAGATGAGAATGAAGATGATGGTGTTCTTATGATGACTCATGAAAGCTCCACTCCAAATAGCGATATGGTGTAGTACCTCGACACTGGTGCTAGCAATCATATATGTGAGCACAAACATCTCTTTGTTGATATGCGAGAGATAAGAGAAGTACATGTGTCTTTTGGAGATGCATCGAATGTCCAAGTCAAAGGCCGAAGAAAAATATATTTTTCCCAAAAATATGGAAAAAAATGTATTATAGAGAATGTCTACTATGTATCGAAATTGAAGATAAATATTCTTAGCATGAGACTATTATTGGAGAAATGGTGTTTCGTTTTCATGAAAGACTAGATATTGCATTTGAAGGATAAAACATAGCTGATTACTTGTGCATGTGGAGATGATGAAAAATTAGATGTTTAAACTCAACCTGAAAGATATTCAAAAGATAACAATGAAGAAAATCGTCAATGGACATCTACATTACAGTGGGCTAAAAGAGATAGCAACGAAGGAAATAGTTAATGATCTACCCCACATTGATTTCACTAAGAAATTTTGTGAAGATTGTGAAATTGACAAGCAAGCAACGACACATTTTCAAAAGAAAGTCAAATATCGTGCAAGGAGACCTCTCGAGTTAGAAAAAATTGAGGCATTTGCGATGTTCAAAAAATTTAAGGCAATGGTGGAAAAGACGATTAGAAAAGTTTGAGTTTAAGGGAGACATTTGTTGAGTATTAAACTCAATGAATAAGTGAAATAAAAATGCGTCTGTTTTTTATGGTAGATTTCAAGTGACTTTTAGAAGGGTAAACGATCACTAAATTTAACGTGTGACCTATGGAATTCTATGTTTCAAATGTCTAGTTTTCATTGGTTTAAATTTTAAGTCATTTCAAATACTGTGAAGAAAGTTATGGTCGTTTTATTAACAAAATGTCAAAAAACTTTCGTCACAAAATTTAGACAGTACAATATCTAATCCTTAGGAAGGAATATGCGTCACTTGAATTTACTTGTCGAAAATGGACTACTAAATGTTTGAAAAACATTGTGTGAACTAGGCGCTGTCAAACTTGTTGACCTTCAGTCAAAAAATGTTAATTCAAAATATAGTAAAATTCAATCCAAAACCATATAAAAATCGTACACAAATTAATTCCGGATTGATTCCGGTTACTGGAAACCTAGACCATTTTGTCTTTTATAGCTTGTGTGATGAGGTTCTTTGAACTTACAGTTTCGATCCGAGTTATGGTCTCAATTGTTGAATGAAACCGTACCAGATCAGAATCGACTCTCCTCTAGTGTGATATGTGAATAGGACAGTACGGCACATCCACTATGATATAGTAAATCGAATAATAGGCTACCACCTTATATAAATGTCAATAGAAAATGAGTCAGTTATGAACCTTGAGAATAGTATGTCACAAGGCATATAAGGGGTGATACTTTCAAATAAAGTATTTCCTTAGATGTAGAAAATTAAGGAATTTATTAACAAAACTACATTAAATGTAAAAAACACTTACCCTAATTTGAGTTGAGGCAACCCGATACACACGGATATTGAAGGTCATATGAAGACTAGAAAATTGAACCCTCAAAATGGTACATATAAATATAGTATGATCATGTTAAGATTTTTGATTTTCAAAGAGTGTCCGTCAATGCTCTATTACCAACGTCTTGCAACCTTCAACAAAGCTTCTTCACGCAGTGGAATATGTTCTAGGATAGCCTCAAACTTTGTTCATATATGACATTGTTATGTGTCATCACATCATTTATCATGACAAATATGACAAATACTTGACGAATATAATCTGTATATTTAGCGATTAATCATCAAATCCAAAAACTGCCAACCGTGGTACCACCCAAATCTCTGCATACTCCCATCCAACTATGACTAATAGTTTTAGCCATTTTGGTGGGATTGTTCAAATGTTGAGAATAACACTGTACATTGGTATATATGCTACAGATTCTCGATTTTTTTTCTGAGCCTAAATCTGGCGCTGGTCCTGTTGATGCATATTAAGGCAGGGCATGTTCTTCAAGTACTCTCGCAAGTGTTCAGTGATGCCTCCAAGGCCGTTTGAAGTGAAGAAATTGATTGAAAACCGGTTGTTCTTCTGATCGTCCTTTGGGAATATCGATCCGAAGGATTCCAGCATAGTGGGATCATTGAGCGTGTCACTCAGTTGCTGAATGCCCAAATCCTCAGACAGTTCCTGCCACCAAATTGAAATCTTAAAATCCACAAAAGCGGAAGCCCGAGTTACAAAGGGAACACTCGTCCTATTTTTCATTTTAGCTAGTAAGTATGCAACCAATATTGCATGTTGGACAACCAGTTGAACACACATGAGACTCTTGCACACACATCACACAACTATATGATCAATGAAATAGGCTAAGAAGCAATATGAAAGGAAAGCCCATAAATGGAGCAAACAATATTTATCCACGTACCTCTTGACCAGGCTCGAGTTTGATTTTGAGAAGCTTATGACCTGCCTCATCAAAATCTACAGTTGACATGATTGTCAGATAAATTGTCCTCCGAAGATTCACATGATTTGCTTCTGTTTCATCTCTGATCTCCATATTTTCCTCATCATCAGATTCATCTTTATCATTACCCGCGTCCTCTGACTCTGCTTCAGAAACTTCTTGACTAGATTCCTCACCCAATATAATATGGCCATCTCCAAGACTTCACAACGCTTTTCGTAGTTGAGGAAATTTGAATCCAGTTTGAAGATATCTGGTTGAGGATACTTCCAAAAAAAAAAAAAGGAAAACCAAGTTTATATCTCCTAAATTTCAAGGTTAAAAAAATGGAAACTACACATAGGGAGTTTTTCCATCCCCCTTTTCTCTCTTCAGATGCAGGCCCATCATCAGTTCTTATTTTTGTAAGGTTTGTAATCGCTCGCTGTCTTCTCTTGAACGCTTTCTTTGGTGACCTTTAGTATTCCACGTCGTCATTGAGACTACGCCGGTTCTCGGTGGTTTCGACTAGGACACCTAACGTGGAGATTGAGTTAAAACACAATTAGGCGATTGAGATCCTTAGGCGTGGATGCCAAATTTGTTGACTTTGGGTGATATTTTGATTCATTAAACAAATTGCTCGATCTTTTGACTTGCAGTTGACACTAACACTTGTAAGCTTATAAAATTTTAAGATTTATATCTGGCGTTCAACTCTCCACTGCCTGATCAACATTCGAAACTCTTCCATTCTTGAAGTTCTATTGCTATCCACACTTTAGACTTTCTACAATTTTGCAAGTTCAATGATCGACACTTTTGTCGACCCTTTGTAGGCAATTGCTTATGAACTCAAATTCCAACTCTGAAGTTTTTCATTATAACGGAAAATACTTGTGTATACGTTATAGATATTCTTCTTCTGAATCTTTACCCAATCTCTTTCGCACAAAAGGCGTCATTTTCTTTGGAGTTCCAGCAAAAGTACAATTTTCATATTAGTGTATGTGTTACAATGTGATGAAAGCAATTCCTCAAGGAAATGATCAAATCCTTCCAACCCATGTTGTATTAGTAACAGAGGTGAGCATGGGTCAGTTTGTTACCTAAATCAACTTGAACGCGACCCAACCTATGCGCAGGTTGATATGGGTCGGGTAATTGGGTTAATTATCGAATATATCTCCTTAAGACTCGTGATTTCCAGCAATTCTAAAACAACATACTATATCATTTATACATAAAAAAGTCTATTTGAGCTTCAAATAGACCAAATACTAAACAATCATCTACACAAAGTCAATTATACATAACTTGTTTACTTTAAAAAATCATTACACGATTAAAACAGTAATTAACAGTCAACTCTATCTATAAGGAAGTTTAGAAAGATTTATATATATTTTACATGAAACTGAAAAATGAAATCATGAATAATGATCTCTTCACTCCTCACTCTATTAATTTAATAGTAGGATTGAGCACAATTCTATTCTACACATGAATTAGAATTAGAATCAGAATCTAAATCAGTGATATCATTTTATGAAATTGAGCACTAAAACCCAGAATTAAGGGTTTTGGAAATCATATCAAATCCACACTGTGAAATGCTATTAGATTCCAATCTGGTTTTACATTTAAAAAAAATTAAATATATTTTTTAATAAAATTGAGTTGGCTTTTTTAGGACGGTGCCTAAGTTGGATTCGGTTCCAGGTTTGAATTGAGTTCTATCCCAATTTTGTTTGATTTTCAGCTAATCATGGATCTTATTTTTATACGCGATGTTTTCGGTTTTCATGATTTTTATCTGAAAATCAAGAAAAGCAAATTGTTGAAGAATTGGAACAGGAAGTGAGGGGGCAAGGCTGGAACGAACCGGACCGAAATCAATTATTCCCTATAAAATCGCGGTTCCAGTCCGGCGGCTCACCAGTAACTCATAGACTGCACCTTATCATGGTTAGCCCAGTTTATATAAATCGCTTTAGCAATGGTTGAAAACCAGTTTGGCAGTTCTGTACATCTGTTTGGATGATGCGCAATAAACGAGAAACAATCAAATAGAAATTGCAGACGAAACCAATCTTCAGGTACTCACTAACAAGAGCATTTGTAGTTGCTTTTGTGATGACATTCAATAGAGCATTTGATGTACCTGTTTTCTGGCCTATACTGAATACTTAGTCTGCCTTTCTTTCAAATATATTGACCCGAGACTGCAGTTCGATTTTGATCATTATTCTGTGAATCGAATCTTACTCGTAGCTGTTTTCAACAGCGATATGGGGGTGAAAAGAGAATAGTCTACTGACAGGCAGAGCTTTTCTTGAGACTAAACCCGTTCAGGTAGATTGGATGTAGTTTCTCTGATCAGTTGAAAGCTTGCCCATATAACTTATGTCCTATATATCATTGTCGTTGCAATGTGTTTGAAAATTTTGCCACAATTGGATAGTATTCTCTGGTATGCTTTTCAACTTCAAATACAGATTCTGTTGTTCATTTTCCTCCTACTGGGTTCAAATTTTACCATTTTTTGTTGGTTTTATTCTCTTCGAGAGACATCATTTGAAGAGGCAACCTCGACAAAGAACCTCGACCAACTCAATACTCAATCTGTCTTTCGAACTCAAACAAAATTTTAGAAACACGCCACTCTCAGTGCAATGAAGAGAGGGGAGACCTCTCACGCAGGCCGGTAATAGGCGAAAATTCCATAGAAAGTCTGCGCAGAAGTGAGGAGAAGCAAAACGACAGCAGCCAACAAGGAGAGGAACGCCCATGGATTGCTGAAGTAGTTGTGTTTCAAGCTCGCTCTCCACGCATTCCACCTATGGTTGTAGTATCTGTTAACCTGCTCCGACAACCCAGAGAGATAGCTGTCGTTTATGTCGAACACCACCTCCTGGCAGAGGCGATTGAAGAGATCCGCCACCTCTGCGTCGCTCCCCAGCCAGTGCTCGATGATTCCGCAGCAGTGTAAGTATCCGACGTCCTCGTGGGAGTTTATAAGATTGTCCATGAAAACCACGTACGAGGTTATGTCGTTGTTGCAGTCCAGGTGGCACTGCTCGAAGGCGATCAGATTGAGGAACAGCGATTTCGTCCCGTCGTGGATCAGGAGGCGGGGGATTCGCAGCACTCCATCTTTGAATTTGATGTCCCAGAATCGATCCGTTTTTCTTCTCTTGAATTTGATTCCTGATTCTTTGAGCTCTGTCACGCAATGGATCAGTTGCTGTCTTCGTTTGTCGGCCAGTCTGTTTGCGCTCGACCATTTCTTCATCCATGCTCTGGGAACTGGTTTAGGACCGGCGCGGAGGAGACTTCGCCGGAAAACGTCCAGGCAGTGCAGGCCGTTCTGATCCGCCAAAGGGTCGAAGGTTTTGCCGTGCCCGAGTGATGATTCTAATCGGTTTCTTCCGGTCTTCGTCAACGGCTCGTCGGTCGGCATTAGAGGGTCGAAGAAAGCGAGGGCGAGCTTTTCTACGGTCCCTCTGTTATCTCTTCGGATAACTGTCAAGAACATAAAAGAATTCAGAGGGAGAGAGAGAATTTGTTGATCTTTTTCCCCCTTCTTCCGTTTTATTTTTTCATTATTTATAATAACTCTTATTTTTACAATAGCTTGTTAAACGTAGTCGTTTAACCAATATGGCTTTCATTTAATTCGTTCGTCTTTCCTTCTTCTGGTAAATGTTCTTCTGGTGAGTGGTCCATTGTCTTTTCGCCCGTAAAATTGTCCACCTCTAGAAGACTAACCTTGTCCTCAAGGTGAAAGTTAGGATAACATTCTTGAATTCAGCAAGTGCTTCCCACGATGTTTCTTCCAATGGTAATCCCATCCACTATACTAAAAGCTGGAAAACAGGGAGACCATCAATTGTAATCCATCTTGAATTTAAAATGGACAGAGGTTGGAGAACTGGTCCGGCATCCACAAAAGTATCTGGTAATTGCGAAATATGAAGATCAGTATCTTCTTTGAAAAGTTTCAGAACAGAAACATGGAAAACAGGATGAATTTTCGCATGTTCAGGAAGCTGTATTTTATAGGCCACCTCTCCGACGCGTTTCAAAATCGGAAATGGTCCATAAAAACGTTTTGCAAGTTTGACATACGGATGGCCCTTAACCGATGTTTGCTTATATGGGTGTAACTTGACTAACACAAAATCACCCACAGCAAAAGATCTCTCCTGACGTGATTTATCAGCAATAAGTTTCATACGGTTTCGAGTATGTTGGAGGTTGTCTTTCAATTGTTGCAAAAGTTGCTGTCGTTGCTGTAACTGGAAATCAACAGCCTCATTAGAAGAAGCATGTAACGAGTAAGCAATCAAGGAAGGTGGAGATCGGCCAAAGACAACTTCAAAAGGAGACATTTTAATCGCCGAATGAAAAGCTGTATTATAAGATAATTCAGCCCATGATAATAACCGTTCCCATGAAGCAGGATTCTCCAACGTGAAGCAGCGTAAATATTGTTCTAACCCACGATTTGTTACTTCCGTAAGACCATCGGTCTGAGGGTGATACGCACTGCTAAACATCAATTTAGTGCCACTCAAATGCATTAATTCTGTCCAAAAATTGCTTAGGAAAATAGGATCACGGTCACTAAGGATGGATTTCGGAATACCATGAATCTTGCAAACATTTTTAACAAATGCTTCAGCCACTATTGCAGCAGTATAATGAGCCTTTAAAGGAATGAAATGAGCCATACGGGAAAACCTGTCAACAACCACCATAATCGAAGAGAATCCATTAGATGGCGGTAAACCTGATATGAAATCCATAGAAAATTCTTCACAAATCTTGTCTGGAATGGGTAAAGGTTGTAATAATCCAGCCATTTTGCCGGTTTCGTATTTCGTTTGTTGACAAATAAGACAGGTGTCAACAAAGTGCTTGACATCATGCTTCAAATTTTTCCAAGTAAATTGAGATTGCAGGCGTTTGACTGTTCTCAAGAGACCCGGATGGCCACCAATCAAGGAATCATGGCATTCCTTGATGAGATCCACCTTGCATCTAGAATTGGCACTCAAAAAAATTCTATCCTTATATAAAATTAGTCCACCTTGCAAACGATGCAATGGATAACTCAAAGGATCTGTTTGAATTTTTGAATATAGTTCAATTAAATCTGGCAGGGTGTGTACCTCCTCCCTTAGCTGATCCAGGATTTTGAATTGTAAGCCAGACAAGGTCATAGAAAAATTAGATTGCTGTAAATCAACATGGTTTCGAGAAAGAGCATCAGCTACTTGATTTAGTTTACCCGGGTTGTACACAATATCAAAGTCGAAACCGAGCAATTTCACCAAGAACGCCTGCTGTTCTGGTGTTTGAATAACTTGTGTTAACAACTCTTTAAGGCTCTTTTGATCAGTTTTAATAATAAAACGATGACCAAGTAAATATTGGCGCCACTTCTTAACAGATTCGGTAATAGCAAACAACTCACGCAAATAGGTGCTACTGAGTTGCATCTTAGTAGATAATTTCTTACTGAAAAAGGCAATTGGGTGGCATTCCTGTATCAAAACGGCTCCAATGCCTATCCCACTAGCATCAGTCTCAATAATAAAGGGTTTCTGAAAATCCGGCAGAGCCAGAATTGGAGCTGAGACAATAGCTGATTTTAGATTCTTAAAAGATTGTTCTGCTTCATGATTCCATTTAAAAGCATCCTTCTGCAAAAGAGAAGTCAATGGGTTAGCAATAGAAGCATACCCACGAATAAACCGCCTGTAATACCCTGTTAAACCGAGGAACGCTCTTAATTGTTTAACTGAAATTGGTCGTTGCCAATTTTGTACAGCTGCTACTTTACTTGGGTCAGGAGCTACACCATTTACACTAACAACATGGCCAAGATATTCAATGGATGGTTGGCCAAAACTACATTTACTCATCTTAGCAAATAAGCTATTGGAAGCCAAACAATCCAAAACCTGAGATAAATGCTGCTGATGAAGGCTGAGAGAAGAACTGTAAATCAAAATGTCATCAAAGAAGACAATGACAAATTTCCTCAAAAACTGCTTCAACACATTATTCATAACAGCTTGGAAGGTAGCAGGCGCATTGGTAAGGCCAAAAGGCATGACAATGAATTCATAATGGCCTTCATGAGTTCGGAAAGCCGTTTTTTGAATATCATCAGTTTTCATTCGAATTTGGTGATACCCTGCTCGCAAATCAATCTTGGTAAAAATCACAGCACCGTGTAACTCATCTAGTAGTTCATCCACCGTTGGAATTGGAAATCTATCGGGCACTGTAATGCTGTTAAGAGCTCGATAATCAATACAAAAGCGCCAAGTGCCATCGCGTTTTTTGACTAACAAGACGGGTGAAGAAAATGGACTTCTACTCGGTCTAATTATACCTGATTGTAACATTTCAGAAACTAACTTCTCGATCTCAGTTTTCTGAAAATGCGGATAACGATACGGTTTGACAAAAACTGGTTTAGAGTTAGGCTGTAATAAAATTTGATGATCAATGCCTCTTTCCGGTGGTAGTTCATGTGGAGGTTGAAAAACACGATGAAATCGGTCAATAACCAGTTGTAATTCTTCTGGTATCTGATGTACTTTCAGATCAGTAGTTGAAGAATCACCTTGTAAGAAAAAATATTGGAGTATGGTCTGTGAACGTTGTAGCTTTTGTAAGTGATGTAGCTGTAATTGTGAAGGTTGAATTTGAGTTTCGCCCTGTAACATAACAGTTGTATTATTCCACCGAAACTGCATTGTCAGAGTTTTGTAGTCTGTCAAAACCGGACCAAGGCGTTCAAGCCATTGAACACCCAAAACGATATCTGTACCTTGTACAGGTAGCACAAAGAAGTCAATCAGAAAATTCTGAGATTGGATTTCAACATCCAGTTGAGAGCATTGACCAGTGCAAGCAAGTGTCTCTCCATTTCCAACCAAAACCTGAAAATGTTTGGAAGGTTGTACTAATAAATTCAATTTCTTCACCAATTGATCCTGAATGAAATTATGAGTGGATCCTCCATCAACCAAAATTTGTACTGTATGACCAGAAATAGAGCCTTGAAATCTGATCGTGCGAGGTGATCGTTGTCCTTCCAAGGCATGAAGACTAATAACTGGGATATCGTATTGTCTAAACAATTATGAACATCATCAAAAAACTCAGCTGCTGGAGTCGAGTCAGAATAATCCTGATCATTATCGTCCAATAATAACACGAATAATTTGGCTTTACATTTATGATTCCGGCTAAATCGTTCATCGCAATTGTAACAAAGTCCTCTTTCTCTCTGTTTCATCATTTCCTCTGTTGTTAGTCGTTTAACAGGGATAGTAGAAGATTTGATATTCATTATAGGTGAATTAGATTGTAAAGGCGGATGATGTTGTGGAGGAGTTGGGAGTAAAGGCGGAACTGAGCTTTGTGAAGCAGAATTTCCCTGCTTCCATTGTGGAATATAGGATGATCTATATTGATTGGATTTTGAGCCACTGTCATCTAGTTTATCCTCCATTAATTTGGCTAAGCTAATAGCCTGTTCCAGAGACTTCGGTTGTAGAGCTCGTACCTCGCGACGAATATCAGTTCGCAATCCGGATTCAAAACAACTTTGCAAAAAAATGCAGAAACCCCAATCGTTTGATTCATCAACATCTCAAAACGACTCTGGAATTCAACTACTGAAGTTTTCTGAGTAAGCTTAGAAAGCTCACCTTGGACGTCACGATATTCAGAAGGACCGAATCGAAGTACTAAAGCATCCAAAAACTGACGCCATTCATTCAGTATTCTGCCATTATTATGGTTCCATTGAAACCATTGTAAAGCCGCACCATCGAGATGAAACGAAGCAATATTAAGCCTCTGTACATCGTCCAATTCATAATAATCGAAGAATCGTTCAATTTTAAAAATCCATCCTGAAGGATCTTCTCCATTGTTGTTAATTTCAGACTAATTTCTTTAAGCAACGTTGAAAAAGTGGCCAGTTGGTTCTCATGATTTGAGAAGCGAGTTTTACACTCCTCGATAAACTGATTCTGCGTGGATTGCGATCTTGTACCATCCGCCATGAAACCTCAATGAAAGCGCCAATGTTATCTCTTCGGATAACTGTCAAGAACAGAAAAGAATTCAGAAAGAGAGAGAGAATTTGTTGATCTTTTTTCCTCCTTCTTCCTTTTTATTTTTTCATTATTTATAGTAACTCCTATTTTTACAATAGCTTGTTAAACGTAGTCGTTTAACCAATATAGCTTCCGTTTAATTCTTTCTGTCTTTCCTTCTTTTGGTAAATGTTCTTCTGGTGAGTGGTGTATTGTCTTTTCGCCCGTAACACCCTCTCTGGCTCGGATCACCGAATTGAAGGCCTAAAAGTCGGTCAAGTATGAAAAGTGGAATCTGATTTTCTAGCATTATCATGTCCCGTTGAATCGAATGCATCGTCCCTCTGATTGCGAAAATGGGGTCGTTTTTGGGGTACCCTAGTTGCCGGAATCCCTCAACGGCGCCGCGGAAGAGCTCCAGCACGAAGCAACCGTCGAGCACCATCATCTCTGCGAATTCGTTGCTGCTTAAGCTGGTTGATCCCTCGTAGCAGTCTCGAGCTCTCTCTTCGAGCTCTTTCATGGCGTCAAGATAGATCTTCATGTCGTGGGTTGTTCTCTTGAGAATATGGTTCAGACACCGCCATTTGTGGGTTTCCATTTGGTGAAGACGCCTCTTGCTATGGTGGTAAGGGCCTAGAGCCAGAATCTGAGGTACAAAAGCTTTGTCGTCAGTTTCTCTTTATATGTCCATTTGAAAGACCCAAAAGAAATGGTGTTTGCTAGGAACAAGCAAACGGAGGTGGAACACGGAATTCAAAGTTATCAAATATGACATGATACATTGGATCATTGAAATATAATAAAGTATAAGGTAAATATCATGTCTGGCAGTCAAACATCTTAATGCTTGTTTTTGGACATCTAACACCTTAATTAACGAATTTACGCCCAGCACCTCCACATGTTTCTAATCAATAAATATCTCGCTCTTTCCCTCTCTCTTTTTAACTATAAAAAAACTAATCCTCAAACCGGATTGAATATCTCCCCCGTTCTTCAGTTTGCTAATTTCGCTTGCAATCAAATTCTCCTCGAACCAATCGACGGCTGTGAGCATGTTCATATCATCGACTTGGAAATTGGGTGTGGTGGACATAGACTTGGTTTCTTCACGAACTAGCTATGAGAAACAAGGGACTTCCACAACGAATACTATATTGCTAGAAAGACCATAAGGCAGCCATATTTTTTGTTCCGATCCTACTCCAATTCTTGTCTTTCTTATTAAGTATACAATAAAAGCAAAACTAATTTAAACACATTAAAACTAGGAAAAAAATTATAAAAATTGTAAATCGATATAACTACAGTGGCAAAGTAAATGATGTAAGTATATCAAATTTTAAACTTATGTTCAATCTAAATTATAAATTTACAACTAATGACAAAAAAACTAGGAAATTGTTAGAGCTGCAGAATTGACTACTTCAATCCTATAACGGGATTGAATAAATTGACTTCGCATATGCATGAATGACAAGAAACTGTTAGAGCTGCAGAATCGATCAGAAACTAACGAGAACGTGACTAGAAATTGACGAAATCTATATGTTCTAATATGGTCCTATGGTAATATCTGGTTGTGCCCACCCTAATTGTTAGTGTAGTTATATGGGTGCACTTGATTTGGGATGAGAAAATTTAGAAAGGCAAGATTGGTACGGGAAAATGCAGGATTTAAACTTTTATTTTTTGCATTGTACTCTTATTGTTCTTCTCCTGTAAATGTAACATTTTTCTTCTAAATTTCTCTTCCAAAATTTCAATCTCTAATACTATATTTTGAGCATTCTTCTATCACTCTCCTATAGTATATTTCCATTAGTTCATCTAAATAGATTTTGAATATTTTTTTTATGTTTTCTAATTCTTAATTATTTATGTATATTATGAACCAACATATTTTTTTATATAACATTTGTAAGACTTGTACTTGTGGCATGAATCGCATACAATTATTTGTTGAAAAGTTATTATGAGGTATCTTGTAATATTTTTTTATAAACATGCATGGTAAATTTTAAAAATATAGATCTACAAAATTTTAATATGGCCAAAAACATGGATGATGATGCTGAGAAATTTATAAGAGACAATTATAATTTTTACATAGGTCAATTATCTGCACATGCATCTACATTATCACTTAATAAAAAATTTAGTTTATGACCTCTGTTAATACAATACTACCGTAATTAAAATAAAGAATAAAATATATAAGAAATTTTCAATTTTAAAAAAATAAGTTAAAAAACTTTAAACTTTAAAATAGATAAAAAAAAAATCTGACGGTGGGCCAACGACTCCTGCACGAGAGGCCAGGTGTGAGTGATTTGGGGGGTCGACCCCAAATCAACCCTTTCCATTAGTTTGTGGGAGGGGTGGGGGTCGGCCCTCTGGGCAGGGGGTCGGGCCACTCCAGTCGGCTCTCCGCTCTCGTTTTTTTAAGTTAACGTTTTAAAAAATATTTTTATTATTTAAATAAAATTAGAATGACTTAAAGTTTATAACACAAATTTACATAATTTGGAAAGTTTCAAAATATTTTAATATTTGTATGATTTTTTATAATTTTTTTTACTTCAAATAAAGAAAGTCCATAAATTTTTTTAAAATAAACTCATATATTATTTTTCTTTAAAGTTGTGAAATAATTTTGAGAAAAAAATAAAAACTAAAAATGATTATGACAATTTTTACCTAATATATATTTTTTATTATTTTAATAAAATTAACTTATAATATTTTTTATTTGAGATTTTATTTTCTAAAAGCGTTTAACAACTTCAAAAGAAAATAACATATAATTTTATCTTAAAATTTTTTGGATTAAAATTATTATAAATTGCACTATAATTGAATTGTGAACTTTCCTGGTTCAGCCAAATGGAATTCGGGTCGTTCACAGTATATGTTAGGCCCTGTAAAAATAGGATCTTGGGGCAACTCGATTCAGTTACCGGATTGTCATTCGATCCAGGATCTTCTTAGCTTCCCTTGCCAACCCAAAGATGAGATAATAATAGCTTACGTGGCTGGTGAAACACGAAAAAGGTTGGTGGTGGAGTGGTATATGGAACACCACGAGCCGCCCTTCTTCCATCGTCGCTTCTTCGACATGGAACTGCGGTTCGTTGCTCTTTCTCTACCTCTACTTCTGTCACGACCCAAAAGAGGGCCTAGACAGACGCCGGGCCCAATGGCCCGATTCTCGAGAGAACCCGACCACTAAGCCCTAGGCTCGGTATTCAATTTAAACCAAACAGCAGAAGTCTTAAAATTTCAAGCAAGCCCAAACATTTAATCCAAACAGTCGGATAGCATACATAAAATGTTTCAATCAAATATATACATCGTTCGAATTTTGTAAATACAAATTGAAGAATTTAAACTCCAATACAAGTCTTACTGGGCTTTACCCGGGAATGAACCTGAAAATAAAATTTGTAGTTAATGGGGTGAGTGACTACTCTCAGTAGGGTTCTTATTTTTATTATTAAATTATAAATAAATAACATGTTAAAACATATTAAAATATGATTTTGAACAATTCGTAAATATGTAAATGCACAATGAGATACAGTACAAATGATGTGTAATTCCAAAAAGTGTAACTCCAGAAAGTGGAGACTCTACACTAAGGTGGTGGCAACAATAAAGTAAATGCACAAAGAGATGCAGTGCAAATGATGTGTAACTCCAAAAAACGGAGACTTCACACTAAGGTGGTGGCAACCATACAGACCAGGATCCGGTTTAGGGATTCGAAACCCAAGGGCAGACTTAGTCGTCCCTATTAACCATTTGTGCACAATGTTCAATGATGAATATGCAATGCATATGCATATGTTCAATAACAATAAATTGCAATAATAATAATAATATAAATACAATTAAACATGTAAAATTTGTAGTAATATAAAAACCTCTACCTTTTAATTCCTTGAAAAGTTAGGTCGACTTAGGGAATTCTGTTTCCCTCGCACCGGGCTCGTTTCAATATCGATAATTTCTTATGTACTATTCCATATACAGTGTATAAGAGAAAAGAAACGAAAACCGAGCGAAAAGACTCGAAAACGGGTCAAATCGGCCCCGAAAGCTTGATGTCCGGTTCGGACCGGTCAATGGTCAACGGTTGACCCGGTCAACGGTCAATGTTGACCCGGTCCGATTCGTTTCGGTTCGGCCTGATTCAATTCGGTCCGGTTCGGTTTTGAATTAATTTAGTTCGGTTCGAATCAAATCAATTTGATTCGAATCGAACCGGTCCGGTTCGGTACGGACCAGGTCAGCCGTTGACCGGTCAACGCCGGCGCGCGGCGAATGTTCCGCCGACGATTCCAGCCTCCTCACCGATCAATCTTCGACGAAATTTATACCAAAATACTCGTCTCGACGAGACGGACTCAACCGTACCAATATTCGGAAGAAAAACTTAGATTAGAAAAACCGAAACTAAAACCCCAAACTTGCGGTTTTTCTCTGATTTCTCCCAAAATACGGGCTTACCTTCGAACCCGTTTTAAAGGATTGCTCCTCTCGTCGTTGCGGACGTTTTGACACCTTGATCTTGTCGAACGGTTGCCGTTCGCCGGACGGATCTCTTTCACCCTCTCTCGTTTCGCTCTCGGTCTCGGGGGTTACGGGAGAAGAAGAAGAAGAAGACAATTATAATAATATTATATTATATTATATAATATAATATTAAAACATAATATTTATTTCGTGTAACGTTTTCGATATTCGTTCGATTCCCGTCGTTCCACTAAAAATCTCAATATGATTATTTGTACACTAATTTCATAAAATCAGCTTTTATGTCACATTCAAAAATCATAGCTCAATTTTGTCCCGAGATATCCAAATTTTAATTAGTCTGACCAAGTCTTCATACGTGGCATATACAACAAATTTACATTTCGCATACGACAATTGACTAGTCAAACTTTGTGAAGATTTTCCTTGATATTCAGGATTTAAAATTTCGGGTCCTTACAACTTCGTGAGCTTTTCTGCTCCTCTGCTCTTTAATTCAACTCCTCTGCTCTTTAATTCAACTTGGTATTCGGGAAACTAAGGAGTCGCATGTGTTGCAGGCACTTATAGTTCATTGAAGACGTGGCTGCAACTCAGCCCCCCGCACATTTGTGCCAACTCCTAAAAATGCTCAAGACAACTGCTCCAACTCTACAATTGTCTCCATTATGGATTCCTTCATAGGAGTTGAAATTTCATGATAGAATTAGTGGCAGGATTTGAAATCTCGAACGAGTTTTGTGGAATGTGGGCTATGTTGCATGTATCCTTCCGGAATGCATTATTTAGAAGCTTTTGATATTTTTCCGACCTGTAGCAGGTGAAACAATTATCTCTCCGGGAGCCAAGGAAGGGATAATCCCTCTTGCCATTCCGTTGGCTAAGAATAGTTTGGCTACTTGTAAGGAGTTGGTCTCTCCCTCCCTGACATTCTTTTCGACTCTTTTCTTGATTCTCTGAATCTCCGCAGGATGGAGATGCCCGTAGTGGAGGTTAATAAGAACGGAGTGTGGCTTCTTTCCAAGAGTGTAAGTGCAGTACTTTAAAAGTGCAAACATTTTGGCTCTTTGATCAGTCTCCAATGCTGCACTCAGGTGGACCAATTAATTCATCGATTCCTAGTTGAAGAAGACATTAACGATGGCAGAGGAAATGAGCTAATAAAATTGACGTTGTGGAAAAATAACAGCTTAAAATTTTATGTAAAAAATCTTTAAATCGAACTTAAATCCCACGGATGACGAGGCACTGTCTGAAACCTTCGACTTGTAAAGACAATGGAGACACCTGGCTAGAAGTTTACAAATAATATCAAGAGAATGATTAATCTTTGTTTCATCAACAAGATAGATTTACTAAGCGCTAGAATAAAATTCATGTTAAAATGGAGAGACGACACGAAGAAGGTAAACGCCAAACCATAAATATGAGCGAGTGGATATGTGCACACTTATATCGCCTTGAATTATCCAAAATTCCAACTTCTTTTTAGTGATCCTTTCTTCTTTCCATTTTCCCATTTTCTCTTTCACGGATTCACTACTCTGGAAAACTCTACTTAATTTTTTTTTTTTTTTATAATATTTTCTAATGAACTATTATAATCAAATTCACTAAATAGATTTAAGAGTAAACACGAGTCTGATCTGAATAATTTTCACATGAGCTTACCCAAATAATTAAGAATTCGCTTATTGACGTTTCAACGATTGGGTTTGGCTCACCAATTATCGATCGGGTTGGGTCGGGTTGGTAATGGGCAACAACTTCTAACAAAAAAAAGGACTTCAAGCTCCTCCTGGTTCGTCAAGTTCTAGAACAAGCTTGAAGAGTCGATTGCCAATTATCACAAGCTAGATTTGACGTCGACACTGAATTGGAATTCTTAATTCATGAGTTTTCGTTCATTTCCGTCCAATTCTAGTCCCAAAATCTTCTTCTCCCTCTTCTTCTCTACATTTTAACGTACGAAAATCACACTTTGACCATCGACGTCGAAATTGAGTTTTTCAATCTCAGATTTTGGCATTTTTCAAGCGGTTCCGACTCGAATTTACCTTCAAAGGGTTAGATCTAAGAGTTTCACACCTAGATTAGTGGGTGACGAAGCTTTATTCCCAGAAACCGAGAGTTTTACCAAAAACCACCGCGGGTTTTTGACTTCCGGCGACGTTCCAATGAGTTTTCGTTGTTAAAAATACTCATTTAACGTTTATTGGTGTATTTCTGTCAATATTTGTGAGTTTGGCTAAATTTGAAGACAAAACCGTCTCGGAAGCCACCGTGTACGGTGGCCGAAAATCGCCTAACAACGGCGGTGGTCGACCCAACAGGTCGAATCTACTGACCTGATCCAGTGGGCTAACCCAGTTGAATTAATCTATTGAGCTGACCCATTGAGCAACCTAGTAAGCCGACCCATTGGAAAGATCAGTGAGTCAACCCGATTGACTGGTCAACCAGTTAATCGTTGACCTTGACCGGTCAATTATTGATCAGTCAACGGGTCAACCTTAACCCGAATTAAAAAAAATAAAAATGAAAAAAATAAAAATAAATAAAAATGAAAAAAATATAATTAATTAAATTAAATTAAAACAAAATTAAATCAAATTAAATTGATTTAATTTGATTTAATTAAAATAAAATTAAATTCAAGTAATTAAAATTAAATTAAATTAAATCAAATTAAATGAAATTAGATTAAATAAAATATAATTTTATTTTACACATGTAAATTAATTTCTAAACCTAAATGTATTATTGCAGAATTATCTAATTAAACATAAATCGAGATTTAGTATTATCGATTTCAACCAAACTTTTACAAGAAATTGTACATTTACATTATGGTTGCCATCACCTTAAAGTGAATGTATATACATCAATTGCATTGCACCTCAAGGTGCATTTACATATTTATGTATTGTTTAAAATCTTGTTTATACATGTTTTAACATGATGTTATTTACTTATGATTTAATAATAATAAAAATGAAATCCCTACTAATAGTAGTCACTCACCCATTTGACTACAAATTTTGTTTTCAGGATTATTTTCGGGTAAGATCTAGTACTGCTTGTATTGAAGTTAATTCTCAAATTTGTATATGTAAAATTTGAATAATGTATTGTTTTAAACTGGTAAACTCCTCGTGTGTAACCTTATTCAGATGTAATATTTTGTTTATGTTATCTGACTAATTTGATTGAATGTTTGGGCTTGCTAAAAAAATTAAGTCTTCCACTGTAGATTTTAAATTGAATATCGAGCTTCGGGCTCAGTGGTCGGGTTCCTTCGGGAATTGGGCCATTGGACCCAGCATCTGTCTAGGCCCGGTTTCGGGGCGTGACAAAAAAAGTGGTATCAGAGCCCAAATCCAAATTGAGTTAGATTTATTAAATGTTGGATAACATAATTTAATAAATATATTATTTAATTTCTTGAGTCATTATCTTGACTAAAATTTTTGAAAACTTCAGGAAATTAAATATGCCTCCAGACAAGCAAACAACAGAAATATTTTGTCGGGTGATCCTACTAATCCTGCGGGTGAGCCTCAAACCATGGACCATTTAGCTGCTATTACGAATGCACTGGAAAATTTGGCACCGCGAGATGTGGCACCCGACCCGCTTACTAGGTAGCTAAAGTATTTTAACCAGCTAAGTCATATGAACACACTATCTTTTAACGGGTTGGATGATTCTGGAGAAGCTGAAGAATGACTTATTCTAATGGAGAAAAATATGGATGTTCTCCATGTACCTGCAGAATTTCGAGTATCTTAGTCACTTATTATTTTGCGGGTATTGCTGAGAGGTGGTGGCGGTCCATTAAAGCGGATTATCATGATGAGTTTATGCCGTGAGACCAGTTTGAAGCTTTATTTATTGATCAGTTTTGTAATGTGGAACACCGTCAAGAGATGAAATCTGCTTTTTACGAATTGGAGCATGGTGATATGACAGTTCAGGAGTATTATGCTAGATTTCTGCAGCTCGTGAGTTACGTTTCTGAATTGTCTATGGAAGATAAGATTGTGAGGTTTAGAGTAGGGCTCAAACCGAGAATTAAATCCTGGTTAGCTGCCTTGAGCTTTACTTCTCTACCACTTCTTGTGGCTTCGGCTAAGCTGGTGAAAGTCGATCAAGCGGAAAAATTTGCTGCAAGTAAAAAGAAAGAAGATAAAGGCCAGAAAATTGGTGGATATATTATGAAGAAAGATATTAGTAAAGGCCAAAGTAGTAAAAGCAGTTTCTCTAGTGGCCCTTATTTGAGTAAGCCTGAAGACAATTATACTTGTTATACATGTGGAAAAAAGGGTCACTGGAGGACCCATTGTTATTTTAATAACCAGAGTCAACAGGGAGATACTTCGTTCTACAACCGATGCTGGCATCTTCTAGTTTCTGTGGTAACTTCCAGGGAGTGGGTAAGCGCCCTCAGTTTGGGCAAACATCTTATATGCCTACTCAACTATCTGGATCTCGACCTCAATAGTATCAGTCTCAATACCAGCACTAGTATCAGGCGACCGGTGTCAAACCGCAAGGGTTCCATCAGTAGATGTCTGATAACTCAACCCCTTCTAGTTCAAGAGACAAACGCAAGGGTAAAGCTAAGGTCACTGGTCAGATGTATGTTTTAGCTGATCCAGAGACTTCAGAGCAGCCTGAACGAGGAGCGATTGATGGTACACTCCTCCTTTCTAATACTTTTGTGCATGCCTTATTTGATATTGAAGCATCTCATTCTTTATTTCGAAAGTAATGATGCGTGCTTTGAAATTGAAATCCAAGAAACTAGAAAATCCTATAGAGTTAAGTACTCTCCTTGATTCTAGCTACCTAGTAGATAGATGAGTTCCAAAGGCTAATGTCATTATAAACGGACAATAGTTAACAGCTGATTTTATTATAATTTCCATGGACCAGTTTGATATAATTCTTGGTATGGATTGACTAAGCTATTTTAAAGCTCAGATTGTTTGTCATTTTCGGCAGGTGACGTTGACTTTAGATGATGAGACAATATTAGTGCATAAGTGTAACTCTCATACTATTCCACATAATCCTATTCTACGAGCCTATTTTGGTGGGGGAAATCTGAATGTTACGGAAATTTATTTGTTATTGGTGGTAAATCCAATGATGTGATGGCAGACTTGGACTTATTGATTATTCAAGATTTTCTCGATGTTTTTCCTGGTGATTTGCCAGGATTACCGCCAAATCGTGAAATCAAATTTGGTATTAATATTGTGCCTGGAACACCTCCAATTTTGATTCCTCCATATCGTATTGCTCATGCTGAATTAAAAGAATTAATAATTCAATTAGAGGACTTGCTGCAAAAAAGTTTTATTTGGAATAGTAGTTCTCCTTGGGGTGCACCAGTACTTTTTGTCAAGAAAAGTGATGGTTCTCTCCGCTTGTGCATCGATTATCGAAAGTTGAATCAACCCATAATTAAGAATAAATATCCATTGCCGAGAATTGATGATCTTTTCGACCAATTGAGTGGTTGTGAATATTTTTCCAAGATTGATTTAAGGTCTCGGTACCATCAGGTGAAGATCAAAGAAAATAATATTTCTTAAAAAGCCTTCAGAACTTGCTATGGCCACTTTGAATTCACGATCTTACCGTTTGGGTTGACCAGTGCACCTGCAATATTTATGTATTTAATGAATCAAGTGTTTCGACCATACCTTGACAAATTTGTTGTGGTTTTCATCGATGATATTTTAATTTATTCAAAGTCACAGGAAGAGCACATGAGACATTTGGAAATAGTGTTGGAAACCTTGCATGAACACCAATTGTATGCCAAATTACCTAAGTGTGAATTTTGGAAAAATGAAGTTAATTGTTTTGGGGCATATCATTTCTCGTGATGTGATATCTGTTGACCCTGAGAAAATTGAAGCGGTGGTGAAATGGAAATCGCCTAAGAACGTTTCTGAAGTTCGAGTTTTCTTGGGTTGGCTAGCTATTATCGTCGATTTGTAAAAACATTTCATCTAAAGCTAGGCCATTGATGCGTACTTATGCAAGAGGGCAGAGTCATTCCTTATGCTTTTCGACAATTAAAAGTTCATGAGCAGAATTACCCTGTGCATGATTTGGAATTAGCTGTCGTCGTTTTTGCTCTCAAGATTTGGCAGAGTTATTTGTATGGTGCTAAATTTGAAGTCTTTTCAGGCAATAAAAGTTTGAAATATTTATTTACTCAGCGTGACTTGAATCTTCGTCAAAGACGTTGAATGAAATTTATCGAAGATTATGATTTCTCTTTGGAGTATCATCCTGGAAAAATAAATTTAGTAGTCGATGCCCTTAGCGCTACTCTCAAGGTTCACTTTCGTGCCTTATTATCGAGGAATGGAAGAGATGTTTAGCTCTAGAAGATTTTGAATTTCAGTTCCATAATTCTGGACATTCAGCTAGGTTATTCAATGTTGTAGCTACTTCTAACCTTCTGCAGCCTGTGAAAGAAATGCAGAGATTAGATGACGAATTAACATGGAAATTTGATCAAATACAAGTTGGTGAAGAATTTAATGATTGGAGTATTTGGATAGAGTTTCGCACATAGATTAGTGGGTGACGAACCTTTATTCTTGGAAACCACGAGTTTTACCAAAAACCACTGCGGGTTTTCAACTTCCGACGACGTTCCGGTGAGTTTTCATTGTTGAAAATACGCATTTAACGTTTATTGTTGTATTCTTTTCAATATTTGTGAGTTTGACTAAATTTAGAGGCAAAACCATCTCGAGAGCAACCGTGTACGGTGGCCAGAAATCGCCTGACGGCAAAGCCGTCCGGCGGGCGGTGGTGGTCGACCCAACGGGTCGAATCCACTAATCCGACCCAGTGGGCTTACCTGTTGGGAAGACAAATGGGTCAACCCTATGGGCCAACCCAGTGGTCAACCAATCGGTCAATTGTTGATCTTAATCGGTCAATTGTTGATCAGTCAACGGGTCAACATAGACCCAAATTAAAAAAATTAAATAAATAAAAATATATTATTAATTAAATTAAATGAAAACAGAATTAAATCAAATTAAATTTATTTAATTTGATTTATTTAAAATATAATTAAATTCAAGTCAATTCAATTGAAATAAAATTAAATTAAATGAAATTACATTAAATTAAATTAGATTAAATAAAATATAATTTTATTTTGCATTACATGTAAATTAATTTCTAAACCTAAATGTATTATTGCATGATTCTCTAATTAGACCTAAATCGAAACACTAGCTGTAAGTCGAGCGAGGTGCGGGTGTCGAGCGTGGTTAGGGCGTCGAGCAAGGTGCGGGCGTCGAGCGAGGTGAGGACATCGAGCGTGGTGAGGACGTCGAGCGTGGTGAGGGCGTCGGGCAGAGCCATAGAGGTGAGGTGGGGGCGTCGGCTGCCGGCTGGTGAAAAAATGAAAACAGAATGAATGAAATTAGGTTTAACTTTAAGTTTAGTATTTATAGGCCAGTTTTTTTACGGTTCAACGGTTTAGCAGTTTTTTAAAGAATGTCGGTTCGGATTCGGTTTTTATTTTAATAACCGAAAACTAGACCGACACTAATCGGTTTTCATTGGATCAGTTACTGGTCGGATTTGTGTGTATTTATAACCGAACTGGCTTACTTCATTGGGTTGGTTTGGTTTGGTTTTCAAGGTTTATCAAAATTTATGAGCCTTAGGTCTAGTTATCTATTGTTATTTCCTACTTGGTAATTATTTTCTTAATTGTTATTTTAATTAAATTAGAGAGTCAATTTAGTCTTTTTATATTTAATTATAGTTTAAGGCTTAGGGCTCAAAGCTTTAGGCTTAACACTTAGAGCTTAGGGATTAAGGCATTGAGATTTGGGCTTAGGACTTTGTGCTTTGGGCTTCAAAATTTGTGCTTTGGCCTTTTGGCTTAGGTCTTTAAGTGTTGAGCTTTATGCTAAGCACTTATAGTTTAGCTTCTACGTCTTAGGTCTTAGGGCTTTGGACTTAGGGTTTTGGGCTTAGGGCTTATTTCTTAGGGCTTAGAACTAGGTTTTAGGGCTTAGGGCATAGTTCTTTGGGATTTCAACGATGGAGTTAGGTATTAGACCTTACGGCTTTGGGATTGAGGCATTGGGTTTATCGCTTATGGTTTATCTTTTAGGGCTTAGGACTTTGGGCTTTATGTTTAGGGGTTAATGCTCGGGGATTAAGGCTTAGGGCTTACGGCGTTGGCTTAGAGAATTGGGTTTCGAGCATAGGCCTTTAGACTTTGGGCTTTGAGATTAGAGCTTCGACTTTTGGCTTAGGAGGTAAAAGGCTTAGAGCTTAGTGCTTAAGGCTTATGGCTGAGGTCTTATGCTTTAGTTGTCTTAGGGCCTAACGAAGCAAGGCATATATTATTATTATTATTGTTGAAATTTATTGTTATTGAACATATGCATATGCATTGCACATTCATCATTGAGCATGTGTGAGTTATCGTGCACAAATGGTTAATAGGAATGGCTAAGCCTGCCCTTGGGGGGTTTCGAATCCCTAAACTGGATCCGGGTCTTTATGTATGTTACTACCTTAGAGTAGATGTATACACATCATTTGCACTGCATCTCATTGTGCATTTACAGTATCTTTGTCACCACCTTAGAGTGAATGTATATACATCAATTGCATTGCACCTCAAGGTGCATTTACATATTTATGGATTGTTTAAAATCTTGTTTATACATGTTTTAACATGATGTTATTTACTTAGGATTTAATAATAATAATGATGAAATTCATACTTAGGATTTAATAATAATAATGATGAAATTCATACTGAGAGTACTCACTCACTCATTTGGCTACAAACTTTGTTTTCATGATCATTTTTGGGTAAGGCTTAGTAAAGCCTTTATTGGAGTTAATTCTCAAATTTGTATATGTAAAATTTGAATAATGTATTGTTTTAAACTGGTAAACTCTTCGTGCGTAACATTATTCAGATGTAATATTTTGTTTATTCTATCCGACTAATTTGATTGAATTTTTTAGCTTGCTCGAAAATTTAAGTTTCCACTGTTGATTTTAAATTGAATACCGAGCTTCGTGCTCAGTGGTCGGGTTTCTTCGAGAATTGGGCCATTGAGTCCGGCGTCTGTCTAGGTCCGGTTTCGGGGCGAGACAAGGAGAGAAGAATTAACACACCTGTATAGGACGTATGGATTTTATGGTTTCAAACTCTTACTGATACATTATGTTCTTTAAGCGTGGAACTTATGTATTATTAATGTTTCTTTTATGAACTAAAGGAGATTTCCGTTGCATGTTTTAAGCCAAGGTTTTAAAATAATGTTTTCAAGTCTTCAAATTTTACGAATTATATTTTAAACATATGTTTTTGTGTATGTGAAAAAGACGGTTTAAAGACTTAAGAGTGTTACAAGTGAGCTCTATGGCGTGCCGAATTATTAGCAGCTTGGCTGACCACATTCAATGTGCGGCAATCGATGCCCTTGCGTTTTTATTTGCTTAATTATGGGTATCACGGAATTAAAATAACTAATTAACCTCCAATCTATTTATAAAGCTGTCATTATGAAAATACACTGAAATCCAAGAGTAAAGACGTTACAAATTCTCAAACTGAGTGAAAAATTAATGTATAAAGCAATTCATTTCTTGTGAGAAAACCAAATACTAAGTGGGCAATTAGGGTGGAAATCGTTTCGGTTTGGTTGGTTCAGCGTGTTGTAGCAACAAACCAAAGTTGGTTTGGTTTTCAATAAGATAACTAAAATTGAACCAAAGAGAGCATCAATTTTCTCGGTTTGATTTTTATCAATTTTCAATTTTCTCAGTTCGATTTCAGTTTCAGCTTCATATGAGATTTATGGTTTTAATGGTTTTTAATCTATTTGAGCTTTGATTTTTAATTGGTTTTATCTTCACTTTTCTTCCCTTTTTTATACCTAAAATGAATTTTTCTAATGTATATAAGTTTTTGATTTTTTTAAACTTATTTCAACTATTATGTCAAATAATAATTGATTTTTCAAATAAAGAACTAAATTGGTTTATATACCAATAATATAATTCACAAATAATCAACAACTAATCAGTTATTTGAAAATCAATCATTCACTACTAAACTAATTACAAAATAATCATTTTTAATCAAATATTTATAAGAAAATTCATCTTTTCGATTTTGTTTTGTTTTTTTGGGTTTTTAAAAAAACCAAACCAAAATGATCACTTTTAATCAGTTCGGTGCTGTAGTTTGGTTTTTTGCAAACAAAAATAGTACATAACCAAAGATTTTGTTACAGTTTGGTTTGGTTTTCAGTTAACAATGAATCGATTTCCATTCCTATGGGCAATTGACCAACGAATCCGGCTAATTACTGCAGTAAACTAGTCTAGTCCATATTAAGCTCCCTTTTCAACTATGCTTGATGATACAATAAACTGTTTTGATTAAGTTAATTGCTAAAATAATAATTCAATTTTATAATATTATTTCTCTTGATATATTTCAACAATAAAAGTCTTGGTTCGATATCATTGTATGATTATTGTGAAGTATCTAGAAAAGCTGAATATGAAAAGTAGTAGAAGTAGGGTTTATCATCTCATACTTGAGATGTTTACAGTGTCTCCATAAGTCTCCCATGCTAGGGAGTCCAAGAGAAAGATGCAAAATTGGGAGCAAATTTTGTGGACGCCATGGACAAAGGAAAGGAGATGAAAGCAAAGTGAGGGTGAGAGTAGAACCACGCCAGCCAAGTTGTTACAAAGCTAAGATCTAAGGATGCTTTTGTTCCGAAACATTATTCCTATCGGGTCTAGTTATCTATTGTTATTTCTTACTTTTGTAGTTATTTCCTTAATTTTTATTTTAGTTAATTTAGAGGTCAGTTTGATCTTTTTAGATTTAATTAGGTCAGAGAGTAGTTTGTTCTTTTTATATTTAATTAAGTTAAGAATTAGGTCAACGATTAGGTCAATGAAGTCTATTTAAAGGGTCTTAACCTTTAGGGTTTGGAAAGCAAGCAGTCAAGTATCTTTTAGTTATTTTTCTTTCTTCTCCTTAATCCTATTTCTCTATGACTAGAAGATGAGTGGTTACCCGATCTCAGGGTAAACTTCCTAAGTCCGATCCTAACAAATTGGTATAAGAGCTGAATCCCTCTTCAAAACCCGATTCTCCAACAGCTTCGGTAAAGAGAGAAGATTCGTCGATGATATTTTCATTGATGCAGCGTCTGTAACAATTCATGGAAGAACAAGCTAAGGCAACCCAACAAGCGCGAGCGAGTGACGAACGGGCACAGCGGAATCACGAAACCCTAATGCACTACCTATGCTAGTCACAAGCATTCGAATTTGGTGCATCGTCTTCTGCAGGGTCTTCACTCATGCCCTCTGCGCACGGCGGCGCAACCGCCACAATCCGACGGGGCCCCTCTGCTGTCGCCTACTTACCCGCGCAGCCAGCTCCTCCCGCGAACCCAATGCCGATTCTTCACGCTGCCACCTGCTCTGCAGCTTCGTTCGCTACACCCATGCCCGAGAATTCGGGGTTCTCTGGTCCGACTGCCACAACCCAACCGCCTATGGTACCCACGCCCTAGCCGCAATCCGACGGGGCCCCTCCGCTGTTCGGGGGCATCACTTTGGGGCCTAATGGTGTATTTTGGGTCAATTGCCATCCCGGACCTAAATACGATCATCCAATTTCTGACTCGGATGGTACAAGACCTTATATATCTTATTCTAGTGAAGGGTCACGCCCGGTTATACGCGCCTGTCTTGACTTTCCAACCTATGATGGGTCGTTGGATCCTCACCGATGGCTTAATCGATGTTAAGATTATTTTCATAGTCAACTAATTCCACTACAAGGATGTGTGAGATTGTCTGCTTATCATCTCTGGGATGAGGCTGATGATTGGTTTGAGCATTTTCGTGATGGGACGCATGAGCTCTCATGAGATCATTTTAGATACTCTTGCACTGAGCGTTTTAGATTCTTCGGCCGAACGAATTCCTTGGGAGACTTAATCGATATGAAACAAACTGGTATAGTAGCCTAGCATCAAAAGACGATGGAGAGCCAACCGTCAAGCTCGAGAAGGAACAGCTTGAGGACAAGCTATTTTTTGTGGAGAGAAGTTATGTTTCCGACCTAAGTCCTCAAGATGCCTTTGTCTGGAAATATTATTCTCATCGGGTCTAGTTAGGGCTGGCACCCGTCAGGTCGGTTTTTTGGCAAAAAAATAACCGATCGGTGGGTCAGTTATTTGGTTTAGATAACCGATTATACCCGATCCTAAATGAAAACCGATCCAATTTTTGCTTCAGTTTTGGGTGGGTTTCGAGTATTACCCATTATGTTGGGACTCGGTTTGGGTTCGGGTCATGACCGGTTTTGGTGTCGGGTCATCAACCAAGATCAATTCTAATTACAAACAATACCATCAACCAATTAAAAATTTTAATTCAAATTTTACGAAATTTAATTCTAGTTCCAAACACCTAACTGTATATGCAAATATAACCAAATTCAATTACAAAAAAACAGCAACCAAGTAATTGAGCTCGGAGAAACATTAATCGATTTAAAAAAACAGCAACCAAATTGCACAAATTATCCAATTTCTACCTAAAAAACTGAATGTTTTACATTCACTAAATAACAATTACTTAGACTTTCAAAATTCATCAACTTTTTTCCCTAAAAACAGCAAAAAAAAAAGTTAAAAAAACATAACCTTACCAGACAATAAACAAAAAACATCAATCAAGTTTTAAATTTTTCACAATTTATCAAATTTTTATTCAAAAAATGGAATGTTTTACATTCACCAAACAACAAATATTAACCGATTAAAAAAAAAGGAACCAAGTAATCAAGCTCGGTGAAACATTAACCGATTTAAAAAACAGCAACCAAATTGTACAAATTATCCAATTTTTACCTAAACAATTGAATATTTTACATTTACCAAATAGCAATTACTTAGACTTTCAAAATTCGTCAACTTTTTCCCTAAAAACAGCAAAAAAAAGTTCGAAAAATGGAACCTTACCCGATAATAAACAAAAAACATCAACCAAGTTCTAAAATAATCACAATTTATCTAATTTCTACCCAAAAAACGGAATGTTTCACATTCACCGAACAACAAACATTAACCAATTTGAAAAAAAACAGCAACCAAGTAATCGAGTTCGGAGAAACACTAACTGAAAGTCGAGCGAGGTGCGGGCGTCGAGCGAGGTGCGGGCGTCGAGCGTGGTTAGGACATCGAGCGAGGTGAGGACGTCGAGCTTGGTGAGGGCGTCGAGCAGAGCCGTAGAGGAGAGGTGAGGTGAGGGCGTCAGCTGCCGACTGGTGAAAAACTGAAAACAAAAGGAATGAAATGAGGTTTAACTTTAAGTTTAGTATTTATAGGCCAGTTCTTTTACAGTTCAACGGTTTAACAGTTTTTCAAAGAATGTCGGTTCAGATTCGGTTTTTATTTTAATAACCGAAAACCAGACCGACACTAATCGGTTTTCATTGGATCGGTTACTGGCCGGGTTTGTGTGTATTTATAACCGAACTGACCCACTTCATTGGGTCGGTTCGGTTTGGTTTTTCGGGTTTATCCAAATTTGTCAGCCCTATGGTCTAGTTATCTATTGTTATTTCCTACTTTTGTAAATATTTTCTTAATTGTTATTTTAGTTAAATTAGAGGGTCAGTTTAGCCTTTTTATATTTAATTAGGTCAGATGATAGTTTGGTTTTTTTATATTTAATTAGGTTAAGAATTAAGTCAATGATTAAGTTAATAAAGTTTATTTAAATGACTTTAACCTTTAAGTTTTAGAAGGCAAGCAATCAAGTATTTTTAGTTATTTTTCATTCTTCTCCTTAATCTTATCTCTCAATGACAGGAACATGAGTGGTTATCTAATCTCAAGATAAACTCTGTGAGTCTGATCGTAAGATAAATATTGTCCTTTATCTGACCTCCACCCACACAAAAAACTCTGCGCCCACAAAACTTGCAGTCGACATACCAAATGGTTTTCAAGGTCGTGCACTCCGTTATCGTACTTTGCCAGCAAAGAACATGAACTCGACAAATTTGGTTGTAACATGCCCCTTCTCTGGCTTGTGGTGGGAGACTTCAACTCAATCTTTCACCAGGATGAAAGGAGCTGTGTGGCGGTCTCAACAAGAGAAGTCAGAGACTTCAGAGCTTGCTGTGACGCCCTTGGCCTCTCGGATGTCCCTTCCACTGGCTGCTTCTTTACATGGTCAAATAATAATGTATGGTCCAAGCTGGACAGGGCCTTGGTTAATTCAACGTGGATCCAGAAATGCCCGCCCACCTCGGCAATCTTCCTGCCTCCAGGCCCATCGGATCACACACCTTGCATTGTCTCCTTCAGCAACCAACAACGAACTGGAAGGCCGTGCTGGAAGTTCTCCAACATGTGGACCGACCATAATGACTACCTAAACACTGTCGCTTCAGCTTGGAATCATCTTGTTGCGGGAACCGAGCAATTCAAGCTCTCCTCGAAGCTTCACAACCTCAAAGGCGATCTCCAGAAAATGAACAACCTCCATTACTCTCACATTTCGTCCAGGGCAACAGAAACCCGTGCAGCCTGGAAAAAAGCCCAAGCGGAATCTTTCTCCAAAGCTGGGTCTAGCCTGGATGCAGCCAACTTGGCTGCCCTTAGGGACAAATCCGCCTTCCTATCCAAAGCTGAAAAATCATTCATGCAGCAACGGGCCAAAAGCAACTACGTTATCAAAGCTGATAAACCAACCAAATTCTACCATGCCATGATTAAAAAACACGCCAAGAAGAATTTCATCAGCTCCATAACAAGAGAAGACGGCTCATCGACATCCTCCTTAGAAGAAGTTCCTCGGGAATTTGTATCCTATTACCAAGCCCTCCTGGGTGGGCCGCAACATTTCTCCTCTATTGATCCGAACGTGGTCAAGGCAGGCAACTGCCTCTCCCATGCGGATGCCACGGACCTCCAACGTGAAGTCACCCCCAATGAAATTCGGGATGCCTTGTTCAGCATTGATAACGACAAAGCTCCTGGCCCTGATGGCTATGGATCGAAATTCTTCAAATCCTCGTGGAGCCTAGTAGGCCCGGATCTAACAAAATCCGTCCTTGAGTTCTTCTCAACGGGCCGCCTCCTGCAGCAATGGAACCATGCAGCAATAGTGCTCATCCCAAAATCTTCCCATGCTTCCAAAACATCTGACTTCCGCCCAATCTCTTGCTGCAATACTACCTACAAAGTAGTAGCCAAAATCTTGGCGACAAGGCTTTCGAGCTCCCTATCAACTGTTATANCTGAATCTCTCTTGGCTGCATGGGCCTCATCGAATGAAACCGGGGGCTCCTCGGATGCGTACAACTTCTTCAGGCCGTCCGCCCTCCCTGAAGAAGTTGTACGCATCCGAGGAGCCCCCGGTTTCATTCGATGAGGCCCATGCAGCCAAGAGGGATTCAGCTTTCCGTGCAAAATATTGCTTGGGCGACCTGCTGCCTCCCCAAAAATGAGGGCGGTCTTGGTCTAAAAGACCTTGACTCTTGGAATAGTGCGCTGCTGGTCAAAAACCTCTGGTCCATCCATCTGAAGAAAGATTCCCTTTGGGTTAGATGGATTCATCACTTCTACATCAAGCGTGATTCCTTTTGGAGCTGGTCGGCCGGGTATCGAGGATCTCCGTTTATCAAAAAAATCCTCCAAATTCGATCCTCACTCCTAGCTAAGGCAGGATTGGAAGGAAAAACTGAATCTCTCTTGGCTGCATGGGCCTCATCGAATGAAACCGGGGGCTCCTCGGATGCGTACAACTTCTTCAGGCCGTCCGCCCTCCCTGAAGAAGTTGTACGCATCCGAGGAGCCCCCGGTTTCATTCGATGAGGCCCATGCAGCCAAGAGGGATTCAGCTTTCCGTGCAAAATATTGCTTGGGCGACCTGCTGCCTCCCCAAAAATGAGGGCGGTCTTGGTCTAAAAGACCTTGACTCTTGGAATAGTGCGCTGCTGGTCAAAAACCTCTGGTCCATCCATCTGAAGAAAGATTCCCTTTGGGTTAGATGGATTCATCACTTCTACATCAAGCGTGATTCCTTTTGGAGCTGGTCGGCAGGGTATCGAGGATCTCCGTTTATCAAAAAAATCCTCCAAATTTGATCCTCACTCCTAGCTAAGGCAGGATCGGATGGAAAAGTTGAATCCCTCTTGGCTGCATGGGCCTCATCGAATGAAACCGGGGGCTCCTCGGATGCGTACAACTTCTTCAGGCCGTCTGCCCTCCCTGAAGAAGTTGTACGCATCCGAGGAGCCCCCGGTTTCATTCGATGAGGCGCATGCAGCCAAGAGGGATTCAGCTTTTCCGTGCAAAATATTGCTTGGGCGACCTGCTGCCTCCCCAAAAATGAGGGCGGTCTTGGTCTAAAAGACCTTGACTCTTGGAATAGCGCGCGGCTGGTCAAAAACCTCTGGTCCATCCATCTGAAGAAAGATTCCCTTTGGGTTAGATAGATTCATCACTTCTACATAAAGCGTGATTCCTTTTGGAGCTGGTCGGCCGGGTATCGAGGATCTCCGTTTATCAAAAAAATCCTCCAAATTCGATCCTCACTCCTAGCTAAGGCAGGATCGGAAAGAAAAGCTGAATCCATCTTGGCTGCATGGGCCTCATCGAATGAAACCGGGCGCTCCTTGAATGTCGTTCCACCATTGGGTCTTTGGCCTCATTTGTTTTGCCGTTCCACCATTGTAATGTTGAACGCTCCTAGTCTAGTACCCATACAACTAGACTCGGTCCGGTCACTGTTCCTCGGTCTTACTTTACGTTCCGGTTGCGGTAATCGGGAGGGCCCATAACTATGGCCATCCTACCTCGGCCCGGTAGCATTGTATTCTTGTTTAATTTAATTTTATTTACCCTTGCCATAAAAAAAAAATAGTAGAACACAGCACTGTTAAAAACGTACTTTGCAGCTTCGATTTCTGTATTAAACAATCCCAAATAAACATACCTATTAAATGAGACGGAAGAAGGTGAATTATTGCAAGCCATTGAGAGGAAAAAGGGTAGTAAGACAAGAGAGAGAAAGTGAAGGAAGAAAGTTTATTACTTTTTGCCTAGAAACTGACCCATTCGAGCTTCCCATCTTCCACACTTGTGCAAGGTTATACCTTTATATTTGGAGCTTCCTCGCGGAAACCTCGTACTTTGCCGGCGAAGAACATGAACAAACTCTTCCTTCGTCAACTTGCTCATCTATTTCACATAGCCAACAGATTTTCGAGAATAATTATGTATCTACATCAGTTTAAGATGAGCAAGACACTGTTCAAAATAAGATCCGCTCTCTCTTTCTCTCTCTACACTCCGTTATCGTCGATAGTAAAAATGAGATGAACAATGTTTACCAGGCTAACTTACTCTAATCTAGTTTTACTAGCGTAAGTAGGAGGATTACCTTAAACTAAGCTGCATTTTGTCTATGAATGTCGTTGACAAAGTAGAATCATGGTGTGCCTCAAGAATCATGGCGTTCTACCGTAAGTAGAACTGTTCTTCGGTGAGAGATATTATTTCTCTCTCTCGTGGGTATCAAGAATTAAACCTGTTTTAGATCGTCTTCATAGTCGTAGATACTAAAATTTATGTCAGCTTCTGTTCCTCGGAATTTAATGGCTGCCCTATCGTAAGCTCTGCAAGAAATTCGGATATGAGTTCGCAGAAAAAGGGAAGATTAAGAAAAAAGGAGGGGATTGCGCACCGAGCAGCTGCATTTGCAGTGTCAAATCCACCTGTATTCATTATAAAAAACAAAACTCAAATTAATAGTGGAAGAGGAATTACGAACAGACAAATTTGGTCCATACAAAAACAAGAAAATGGAATATCATTTTTTTTCGATCAAATGTATCATGCCGAGATAAATTTGCTTCCCACAATCCCTGCATCAACAAAAGGCCATATAGAAAATCAAGAACTCACTTTGATTGTTTACGTGATTAATCTCGAACCCAAACAGGAACAAGACATTAAAGTCGTAGAAGAAAGTGAGTGTGAGAAGAACAAACCAAATATGGGAATCCCACCGGCCCGTTCTCCGGTAGAAGGTGACGCCACGATACTTAGAGCTACGAGACCTTCTCCCTCGGCGACTTTTTTTCATCGTCGGTGATGGGTCCGCCTCCGCCGGCGACCTAGTGGCGGTGAGAGGCTCCGTCTGACAGAATTTGACCCCAACCCATCGAGCACGAGGGAACGAAGCGCCCCTGTTACCTTCTCCCATCGTTGATGCTCCCGCTTCGGACTCTTCTACCGGAAATAATTGGCGGGTCACCGGATGGTCCGTTTCTCGGCCAGATAAGTTGCGTCTCCGGCTACCTTTCTCGGCCATCGCTTCTTTATCGCCGCCCTCATTGTCCGATCCGTCCTCTATTACGACGGCTGAAGAACTGGAATTAGAAAAGGATACAACCAGTTTCCCCTTGTCGTCGTCGCCGTCGCCGTTAATCGAAGTTTTGAGTGAAGAACAGCCATCGGATTCGCTGTCTCTTTTCTTATCGGGTGAGTCATTCAGATCCCACATGATTCTTTTCTTCTCTATGGGGTTTCAAAGACTGAGGGAAGTAATCCAAACCGGAATTCTGAGCAAGGGTTCTTTCCGGTTTCAATCTTCTTCCCTCTTTATTCTTTATTGATACCAAAAAAGCGAAATTTCTAACTCTCACAACCTCTACTCCCGACCCGATAACATGTGAAGGGATAAATTACGGTGACTAAGTATGCTAAAGTGGGGAGGAAAGAAAAACTACGACCACTAAAATAATGAGAAGAAGAGGTAGTGAAAATTGAGACGATGGTTGGAAGAAAGAAACGCGAGTATCGTATCAAACTCAATTAAGTTAATAGTAATAAAATTTATTAATTTTTTAGATTATATTTTAACTGATTTTTTGAAGGACAAACGATCACTAAATTTAACTTGTGACCTATAGATTTTTATACCCTTGATGTCTACTTTCAATTGGTTCAAGTTTCAGGTCATTCTGAGTAATATGAAGAAAGATATTATCGTTTTAGTAACAAAAAATTAAAAAAATTATAGGAGAGTTTTTAGAAATAAATAGTATAAGAATTGCTATTTGATTTAATTTTATTTTTTAACATTATTTATATCACTTTGTATTATAAATAGTGGCCGAATGAAATGGAAATAAGACAAGAGTCCACAAGTTATTTTCTCTTCCAAATTTTGTTCTTTCTCCTCTCAAGAAACTCGATTTTTCGAATTCCGATTTCTTTCAAATTAGTATCAGAGCTATGTTGAACTATGAAAGTTCAACATTGTGGCAAATTTCGTTGCCATGACTCACCAAGACAAACTACAACAATTGGAGTATCAAAATGCGTGCTTTGCTGGGTGCACAAGATGCGTGGGAAGTAGTCGAAAATAGCTATGAGGAGCAAGAAAATATTAGTTCTTCTACAACGAATCAATTAAAAGCATTAAAAGAAATGCGAATGAAGGATAAAGCCGCTCTCTATCTTTTATTCCAAGCGGTAGATAAGTCAAGTTTTGAGAATATTGCTAGTGCATCAACTTCGAATGAAGCATGTGATACTTTGCAAAAAGTGTTTAAAAGTGTCGATCGAGTTAAACAAGTGTGTCTTCAAACTCTATGAGGTGAATTGGAGGCCATGAAGATGAAGGTCTCAGAAGATGTATCTAGTTACGTTACTCGTGTGCAAATGGTAGCGAATCAACTCCAGCGAAATGGAGAAACTCTCACGGATGTAAGAGTTGTGGAGAAAATTCTCTGATCATTGACAAATGATTTTGAGAATGTCGTATGTGCAATTGAGGAGTCAAAGAACTTGGAAGAAATGCCTGTTAATGAACTTGCGGGCTCTCTTGAAGCGCATGAACAACATAAGAAGAAAAACAAAGAAAATGTCTTAGAGGAGGCCTTACAAACAAAGATGGTCGTCAAGGACGATGAGGTGTTGTATGCGCAACACGATCGAGAAAGAAGACGTGGTCGTGGAGGTCACGATTCCGTTCGCGGAAGCGATCTTGGTCGTAAAAATAACTATGAAGAGAGAGAACAAGCGAGCTAACAAAATTTGCGTGAACGAGACTACGCTCATGGAAGAGGTGGTCGATCAAATCGTCCAAATGACGAATGTTACAATTGCGGCAAATATGGACACTACGCAAATGATTGCTACTCCGAGAAGAAAGAGGTGGAAGAAAATGCGAATCTCGTCGCGGAAGATGAGAACATAGATGATGACATTCTCATGATGGCCCATGAAGGCTCCACTCTAAATAGCGATATGGTGTGGTACTTTGACATCGGTGTTAGTAATGATATGTGTGGGCACAAATATCTCTTTGTTGATATGAAAGAGATAAGGAAATGACATGTATCTTTTGGAGATGCATCAAAAGTCCAAGTCAAAGGCCGAAGAAAAATATATTTTTCTCGAAATGATGGAAAAGAAGATACTATAGAGGATGTCTATTACATACCGGAATTGAAGAATAATATTCTTAGCATGTGACAGTTATTGGAGAAAGGGTATTCGGTTTTCATGAAAGACCGAATATTGCAATTGAATGATAAACATGACTGATTACTCGTGCATGTGGCGATGACAAAAAATCGGATGTTCAAACCCAACTTGAAAGATATTCAATGGATAGCAATGAAAAAAATCGTCAATGAACATCTACATTACGGTTAGCTACTCCATATTGATTTTACTAACAAGTTTTGTGAAAGTGGTGTACTTGACAAGCAAGCAATGACACATTTTCAAAAGAAAGTCAAATGTCGTGCAATGAGAACTATCGAGTTGGAAAAATCCAAGACATTTGAGGTGTTCAAAAAATTCAAGGCAATGGTGGAGAAGACAATTATAAAATTTTGAGTTTAATGAAAGAATTTGTTAGGTATTAAACTCAATTAAGTTAATAGTAATAAAATCTATCAGTTTTTTAGATTATATTTTGATTGACTTTTGGAAAAGAAAACGATCACCAAATTTAATGCGTGACCTATGGATTTCTATACTCTGGATGTCTACTTTCAATTGATTTAAGTTTCAGGTCATTCCAAGTAGTGTGGAGAAAGTTATGGTCATTTTAGTAACGAAAGACCAAAAAATTATTATGAGAGTTTTTAGAAATAAATAGTATAAGAGTTACTATTTAATTTAATTTTGTTTTTTAATGTTATTTATGTCACTTTGTATTATAAATAGTAGTTGAATGAAATAAAAATAAGATAAGAGTTCACAAGTTATTATCTCTTTCAAATTTTGTTATTTCTTCTCTAAAAAAATTCGATTTTATGGATTTCGATTTGTTTCACTTATACACCTAACTCCCCGATAAGGCGTAGGCTAATCTTATTCTTGTTTAAGTAATCTCTGCCCAAACCATTCCGGTCCACCCTTATTTTTCTTTATTGGAGGGTTGTGAGGACAGCATTAGAAGGTGAAAATTGGAAAAGATTGAACCATCTCTTTTTTACACTGATTTCTTACGTTACCCAAAGGAGCCAGAAATGGAAATAGACAACAAAAAGAACAAAAAGGGAGAGCTGATTACCCAACTGCTAGGAATGGGAAAGCTTCGTTATTGATGATTTCACGTCACAAGTCACTTCCATGGCGCATCTGCGTTTCCCGTTTGCTGCTCGTTTCACCTGCTTTTTACTATAAAGAAGGCAGCCGCGGAGGAGACGACGGAGGGGGTTATTTCGGGAAGTCATGGGTGGAGAAGTTGAAATGCAGGCTAAACAGTATAGAGAGAGTGACGAGGGATGAGAGAGAAAAGGGGAGGTAGTTCCAGAAATGTCGAATCGAGAGGTACTGAAACTTTGCCCATGTTCCCCATATTTTGTTTTCTCCTCTACCTCGTATTTATATCACCTTCCACTTTTTCTGCTTTCCTCCGCGCGTTTCCCCACTCTTCTTTATTTTCTGTTGATTAAATATACCTTCAAATTATCAGAAACTTCATTTTGTGACAGCACAAATATCTAATTTTGAATGTTTATTTAATCATGATATTGTAATTGGGCAAAATAATTTTTTGAAATTCCGACGTGAACAAATTGGATCATTGGCTTCTTTACTCTGTTCTAATCAAATTCAAGTGATGTTGTAGTAGTTTTACGTTACAAATTAACTTATAAAAAGTCCATAAAAATGTCACCATTTCTAATAAAATTGAGTGCAATCAACTTTAAAACAAGCTCAAAATGGGTTAAAACCAAATAAAAATGTAATTTTAAAACCAAATGATAGAAAATTCTCATTGAGATTTTTATGGTGAAAATAACAAGAGCATTTTAATTTCTTTTACGTACATCAATATATAGGATAAACGAAAAATAATTGGTAAACACTAGTATAAGACAATCAACCTAGATTGGACTAGGATTCAAAATCAATTTCAACAACTTCTGATTTCAACCGATATTACTATCCCAATTAACCAAATCAAAAAATGATGGCAAAATATGCGATTACTGACTCCATATTCTATTTGTTATCTTGCCAAAGTAGTTTAGCAGTAAAAATAATTATTATGTTATACAAAGTTATTTAAAATTGAAAAAATCTTAGAAGTTAGAACGTGTTTCAATAGTTTGAAAATACGTTCGAATATCTTAGTTGTTATCTTTTTGCAGCTAAAATTATTTTGTGTAATTGTTGAGTATTTTTGTTGATCTGATTTTTGTTTGTCTTTACTTGATTTTTAATGGCAAAATAATAAATACAAACACCTATATTTTATCAGTAAAAAAGTGTTGCTTCTACTTAAAAGGCAACATCTACTCGTTAAAAATGAATTAGTTTTAAGTCGTTTCTGAAGCCAGTGACTTTGTATTTAGGTTGTCTTAAGCTGGCTTGGATCAACTCTTTCTCTTCCTCTATCTCTGTCCTCTCTCTCTCTCTCTCTAGAAGTTAGAGGAGAAGGTTCCATCAATGGAAGTGGGACGAGGCCTAGGTTGAGTAGACAGTAATCCAAAATAAGAGACTAACAAGGCCCACTTCTTTCTTTTTCTTCTTGCTCCTCCTTTCCAGCCTAACTGTTACTTTACCTCTACTTGCCTCATATGGTTTTCCCTCAATCATTTTTATTTTCCGTTGAATTATTTACTAAATTTGCCAAAAAATCAATGATGTTTGTGTAAACTATCCAATAATACATTGATTTATCTTCATTGTTTGAGTGATGTTCCTATTTTCTAGTTCTTTAGATTAATAAGAAACTTTCTTAAATACTTGGTATCGAGTCATTTGGATAAAAGCAACATCCCGTATTGCGACTGACTACGACACAACAATTCCATTAAGCTTGGTGCCCAATCAACGCTGGTCGAAGTTCAAAATCTCGCATCGATTGTTATAGTAAAAAATGAATGATTTTATCAACAACTTTATTGTCCTTGAACTGATTTTAAGAACAAATATGTGCATATTATGACCCGAATCTCAATAGATGTCTCTTCATTTTTCAGTTATTTTTTGAAAAATATATTTAGATACGTACCCTGCTTTGGTGAGAAATTAACACTTCTTTAGTCAACAAGAATTTTTATTGTAAATATTACGTTAAGAGATCATTTTATTGATTAAAGTGGAATTTAAGAATATTATTTAAACTAGTGAAATGATAATAATTAAAAAAAAGTTTAAAAAATTAAAAATGAAAGGGTTGAATACTATAAGTGGAGGAGAAATAAACCTTTACATTTTATGACCAAAGGCAAAAACAAAGAAATGCCAACTACTTTATTTAAATCGTTATACCATATTAGGGTTTCGTAGATTCTTACTCTTACCAACAACAACTAATTCAACTTGGAAATTTGTTAATGTAATTGGTAATCAAATTGAAGAAGCTGACAAAACACCTTAATAATGTTGGTGTGCAAGCATGGGATAATTAAATGTCCCAAAAATAAACAATCGATTTACTAAATAATTAGAGTAACATATATTCTATACCAATAAACGAGGACACACTAAAGCGTGCAACAAAGTGTAGACATAGTATTATCCTATACATTAATTTTAAATTTTCAAATTGCAAAAACAAAATCATGTGATCAAATATTCTCCATAGTTGAACTATGTGGACAAAATCATGTGATCAAATATTTTAAATTTTCAACTATGCAAGAATAAACGCTGACGTATAAAAAATAATTGATGCATAACAACTATTTATAATTTATCTCTTAACAACATTTAATTAAATTAATTATTTTCTAATACATAAGCCTTTTTTTAAGAACTCATGTAAACGAGTTTGCAGGTTTTATTCGTTAAATTTAAAGTATGTGATTCGTTTCCCTTGATGAAATACTACAAAACACTCATAATGTTGAATTTCTTACGGCTATGAAATGTGTGTACTTTTTACAGGGTGCATTATTTGAATAATGAAAGTAATAGAGCGTGGACCAACTAAAAAGGAATGAAAATGTGGATAGACCTATCCCTTTAGAAATTAAGAGACCACGATTTTTCTATCAAACTGTGACAAATTTATAAAAAGGGAAGAAAAATGATGAATGCAACTTATGTCATAGTACCCTCGACAACAACTGCTTATTTGTAGGACCACTTTTTCATTTAGCAATTTTCAAATACGAAAATGAAAATAATAAATTCCAATTCTTCTTCTTCTTCTTTGGGAGAACATCCACTGAGATTTAAAATCACTTGTGTGATGCTTTTATCCAGTATTTTTACTTTGGGTTAAAACTAAAAAGGCTTGAGTTTTTGTTAAACAATCTGATTTAAAAAAAAAAACAAAAATGGGCTTGACAGACATTCGAAGGAGGGTCAAACTGTGTATCAGATAGTTCTACCCTCCTTCAAACGTCCAAGCCCTCCCAATTTCTATGTATTAAGGTCATTTGAGTCACATTATACCAAATTTTTATTTTTATTAAAATGCATCCCTGTCGTCCTGAGAAGCGTATTAGAGATGCTAAAAAACAATGAGATGATGGTAAGGGACCATCACGGCCTTAGGATATTGGAGGTCATGCATGTGTGCCGTGGTCACCAATAAAAACTGATTCTAGAGAGTTTCGATTAGCTACGCATGAAAAAGTTATTTCATGATGAGTTTGGATGTTGGGTTGTGATACCGCCCAAACCAATTGTATTTGAAGCTTCTGAGAGTTTGTCAATCAAGCGTATGATTGAAGATATTAGATTGTTTAGTTTGTGTGAGCTATCTGGCTCATCTGTTGAACGGTTAGTGTGAGTTTTTTACGCTAACATCATTGTAGTGGTTGATAGGGAGGCTGTTCATCTTTGGTCGAGATGTTACGATTACACCGGACCATATCACCCGTGTAATAGGATATGCAGATGATTCGAACGATGATGAGGGAGAGATCTATTATAATTCTATTAAGACGGTAGCTTTTATTATGGGTGAATTTGGTGCATCTTTCTTGAAGTTGATTCGGGTGTCCGATCGCAATGTTGATTTTTTGACGAGCCTAAAACAAATGAGCTTATCATAGTTTTTCGGGTCACGCACATCATGAGTGAGCATACTCTCCTTCCCCGCAAAAAAGATGAGGAGAGGTGCCTCATTTTGAGCTAATGAGGTTGCCTCGGCAACAAAGATGTTTTTAATGAGTTGCAGCTGAAGATGATGAGTTTAGTAAGGTAGGCGACACGTTGATAGATGAGCCACATAAACTCCCAAAGAAGAAGCAGCAGCCCCCTTTAGAGTTTGATCCGGACCTTGATCTTCCACATCAAGATGATTTTCTAGATTTTAGTGAGATGCCGACGCCTCCATATGGTAAGATGGCCCACCCTTCCTATAATCATGTGTCTATAATCATGCAGGATCCACCATGTGTCAGGGCCTTTCTATAATCATGTGTCAGGGCCTTTTGACTTTATCCACCATCCATGTAGGATCCATCATTGACGTCCATGCTAGAGCAGATGAGCCTCTAACATACCTAGCAGAGGTTGAGGATTGATAGCGTTCAGATTCAGATGGATAACTATCATACTTAGCAGATGAGGATGAATGATAGCTTAGAGCGCACAATGCTTCAGATGCAGTACATGATAAATACAACTTGGTTATTTTGTGTTTCATCTTACAATCACCGTCCTCTACAACCTCCACATGTCTTTGGTAATTTCTTGTAGTTTTTTTTGTTTTGTACTTTTGTTGGTAGTTATGTACATTTTTTTTCAAATTTTGGTAGTGTTTTTTTATGTAATATGTACCTTTTATATGTAGTGGATGTTCTTATTTGGATGACGTCGAGTTAGGATTTATTGCTTAAAACTTATATAAACGCTAATCACTTTCTAGATGCCCATCTTTGCGACGAGGTTCTAGATTTAAGGCAGATTCTTGATTTGGGACGGGTTCTAGTGAGGATTGATAATTTAGATTGCATAGTATTTGAGATGCAGTGCACGTGAATACAACTTGGCTATTTTATGTTTCATCTTATGATCAGCGTCATCCACAACCTCTACCTGACTTTGGCAATTTCATGTAGTTTTTTTTTGTTTTGTTCTTTTGTTGGTAGTTATGTACTTTTTTCATATGTTGGTAGTGTTTTTATGTAATATGTACTTTTTATATGTAGTGGATGCTCCTATTTAGATGACGCTGAGTTAGGATTTATTGCTTCAAACTTATATAAATGCTAATCATTTTCTAGATGCTCATCTCTGCGACATGGTTTTAGATTTGAGGCGGGTTCAGGCATTGGAGTGAATTGATTAGTTTGAGATCTTTGTGTGTCAATGTTGAATCCCATGAATATGTCTTCATCAACATATGATATGCATGTCTTCATCCCATGATTGTGCCATTATTGGATGTTCTCCCGGTACCTAATTTCTTGTTATGTCCGCTCCTATCACATATCTCACAATGCATTGTGCCGATTTTCTAACTAAGTGAGGTGTTACTACGTTGGGACTCATTGACATCTTTCATTCTTTTCTTCTTCGGTCGACCTAATCTATCTATGATTTTTAGTGACAGTAAAGTCCCAACTCGTACAGTAAAAGCGGGACACATGTCTCGTTCAATAATCAGTAAAATGTAGAATGAATACATACTTAAATATGTATCTCAATGATAGAATTGATCCTATCTTAAACATGACATTAATTGCAACCACTGCATATAGAAGATAACATGTACATACAAGATCCCTATCAGATCTCATCTATAGCAATTGCATGTCTCTTGACCCATATTGACGATGTACTATTTTGCATTGTTTCCTATCTTAAACATGGCATTTCTTGAAAAAATTGCACTCTGATTCCTTGCATCACTGGTCAATTTATCTAATTTCTCCCTTATTCTTAGACATGACATCTTGCGATCAAAGCGGCTTCTCGTGTCTTTTCACAATGCGCATCATAATAGATTTTTTTATCGCCTCCCGCATTGTGATTATAGGTTTTAGAAAATGTTCACGAGGAATTAGTCTTTAACGTTGAAGGGTCTATGTTTTGATACACTCGTGCTTCTCATAATTGATATTGTAGTTCTGACTTGTAGAATTGAATCTCTGTCATTATTTATTGATTTTTGTTCTTCTTTTTCTGCCGTTCATGGAAAAAAATTAGAAAAAAATTTAAAAATTAAAAGAAGGCAATATGTGTATCTTATTCTAAGTTGTTGAAGGGTCTTAAAGTAAATATGGTCGTGGTTCTCATAATTTGATATCATAAATTTGACTACTAGAATCAAGCACTATCTTTATTTTCCTGAATTTCTCTTTTTAAAATGTTTCTTAATTAAAAAGTATTTTAGAAGAAGGAAGAATTTGTATCTTTCTTGACAAAGCAAAATCAAGAGATGAACATATTGAGGAAAGAATTAAATGAAATCAATGGAAAATATATAAGGGAAACTCTAAAAGAGATGATACAAAATACAGGAGAACACAAGCAAGATTCCTTGATGTATGATTCAAGAGATTCGAATAAAAATATATTCAATAAAGAAATAAATAATATGATTTGATGTGTCTCAAATTCAATTTCAATAATCCGAACTCATTACAAAGTAATGCAGTCTCAATAAGATATTATTAATTATTTTTTAATATTTAAATTTGATCTATTTGGCTTTTCTAAAGTAGAAAAGTCTCTGAATTAGTATTTTTTTTTCAAATTACTTCATTTTATTTTAAGATATTGTACACCCTAATTAGCGATCACTAAATCTACAATATTATGGATAACTTTGATGAATTAAATGTCTAGTTTTTTGGAGAATTTCTCTTAGCTTCTTTTGGATGAATTTGATCCTTTCAATTTAAAATATCTTTTATTTAACCAAGAGGTTTGGTATGTGTTAAGCTAACTACTTGATAGCTTTAGTTGGTATCAATAAGTTTTGGCTTGGTCCATATTTAATAACTTTTAGTTTCGTTTGCAATATTTGATTAGAGTCGAGTTTGCAATACTTGATTCAAAGGCATTACTGAGCTCTTGAATTTGGGATGTTGGAGGGTTTTAGGTATGCTGCCTCCAAACTTGAAAAACAGAAAGAAAACGTTTAGTGAGCTTTATGACCCCAACAAGAATCCCAATGGCTAAATTAAACAACGATATCAAATCTAATCATATACCATTGCTCAATATATTTAACCCTTAACTTCTATGAGCATCATTATTGATCAATACTAGAACACATCTCATGATTCGTTTGCTAGTGTGTGACGCATCTCTATTGACGCTCAAGTATGTGATTTAGACATTTATAAAAAAAATACACTTCACCATTATGAGGATTTTATTCTTATGTTTACAGTCTTTCCATGTTCAACTCTTTATGTGTATTTGATTCTTAATTCTATATAAACATATATGATGTGACAATCAGGTAGATTTCACTCAATTATCTCATTCTTATATTTTATCAAAATTTTTAAACATATCTACTTTTAGATTATGTTTATCGCTGTCTTCAATATGCAGAAGATGATATTTCAATGCACTGATCCATGATATAATCGATGTCTTAGAGTCACATATTCCAATTAACATACTTCTTTAACTCATGGTAAAATTGACTTCAAACAACTAACAACGTTTTATCAAATTCTGCATTTTATATACTCATATGCATGAAATACATTTGTCATGCTCAGCTCATGTTGTTGTTGTTGAATCAATATTATTTTAATGATGTCATTATCATCAAGTATTTCGTTCCAATACTCATTATTAATTCGTTTAAAAATTCCACAACATTATGTTTGATGACATATAAGGATACAACAGGTTGTTGTGGACAGAGACCGAGTTGAAGTTCAGGGAGGGTGGTCTAATGGTGTATATTTCCTTTGTTGGTGTCATCCCAGAGTTTCAATAAAAAAGGTAAAGACTCAATGAATATTTTGTAAGTCGAGAATTCAAATGGGTTGCTTCACAAAGAAGAATGTCCCTCCATCTCCTTGGGTTCTCCAACCCAAATGAAAAGAAGCAAAGCAATCCTTGCAAGATGGGATTGGCTCCAAAAGAGTTAGGTAAAAATAACGATCATGAAGGCACTCAAATGAAAAGAAAATATTTTATGAATTACATGTCATGTCGTGACACATTACTTACTAAGGGGTATGCTCATTATATGAACTTTATAACGCAGGTATTGGTGAAGAAGAATAAGGGGAAAAAGCGAGGTAGGTTCGTGTGCTGATTCGATGACGATGAGCGAAAACGAGCAGTGGAGGCCCATGATGATTTAAAGTATTTTTATGAATTTTATTTTATGTTAACGCCTTGGATTTCTTATGTTGGAGACTATTTATAATAATTTATTTCTCAAATATGATCGGAATTTTTTGTGAAATGTTAGTCATTTATGCAGCAAAGTTTAAAAGTTTTAAAAAGAAAAAAAATGTTCATTTAAAAGAAAAGTTTTTGTTATAAATTTTTCAAGAAGGAATGTTTTATGAGTGAAAGGTAGCGAAATCAGGCCTTGAGATAATGTTGAGGTCTTGAGGCAGATTTCTTTCGAAACATGACGAGATAACCAAAATGGTTTTCAAAACATCCTCAAATTGAAAACTCATTGTCCCAATTTTAATGAAAATGGCATTTTGAGCCATTAATGGGGCGTTAAGTTAAACATATGACGAATACATTTGCAATTACATCTAAATAAGTCATTCTTCTATATTTCACTTGGAAATCATCTCCGTAAAGATGGAGGTTCACTCCGAAACCCCCTTACACAAAAAGCGAAATGCAGCAAGCAAAGTTCAACATTTTATGAGTGACAAAGAAGATCAAGAATGAGAAAGATGATCAAGCGACCAAAGACTTGAAGATAGCACTCCATTTATGAAGTGAAACATATGAAAGATAACAAATAACAAATAGTATAATCATATTAGATTTAGGGGCACATAATATAATGAGAACATATTATGATGTGCATGTAACATATTATTGAAAAAGATCGAGACCGCGGTTAGTTCCCATTTTTTGATGTGCATGTAACATTCACATGGCATAAGGTAAGTGTAACAAACATAAAATCAAACCTTAACTAAGTCTGAGTTCGTTACTGTATTCATTTATAAAACTTTTTCTTTTTGTAAAATAGCATGTAACATAAAATATATTTTTATAGTAGAAACTTTCTTTTATATTATAAGCTTAAATTTGCAGCGTAAGTCTAACTTTCCATGAAATCAAGTTCTTTCATTAAATGTACTTAAACATTTCTTGAAAGATTTCAATTAAATCAATTCATATAATGTAATTCAAAACCTTATAAATCCTTAAAATACTTAAAAATTAGTATGGTCTTCCATAAGTTACTTTAGCACATTGACTTCAATTTTCTACATAGATCATATTCCGTTAGTTTTTCATTCCATTATTGATCATCATTTCATCACCTGCAGGCCAAGCCGGATCACTCACCCCAGTCACCATGTTCACCTTTGTTCTAGTGTAACCGTTTGTTTACTCGTACCCCTTCTACCAACAACAGATTAACTACATTCCTCCCACATTAACATCTCCTAGCCAGTTCCATTAATCCCCACTTAATCATCATTAATCCATGCATTACCTAGCCTTAATCCTCATTAACTCCATAAACTCACCTAGCCAACCCCCAATGTCATCTTCATCCGTTCCCGACCACGTTCACTCGCACGATCCATCTCTCCTAGCTCCTAATCCGGTCAGCTCCCTTCTCTCAACGTTTCATCTACATGCACCCCCAAATCTCCCTCCGCCTACTTAAACCCTTCCAATCTTTCCACATAGCCCTACACCGGACCATGTCCATCTATCCATCCCATACCTAGTCGATTCTAGGCTAAGTAGACCCTGTCCATTAAGCCTGACCTTTCCACTCCCCTTCACCAGGCTAGCGACTGAGTGAATTATTTCACATAGTCGCCTTTCGACTTTCACCCTTCCCTTTACATCAACCAACTGACTACTCCAATAAGCCACTAACACTGCTAACTTTTAAACCAACAACTAATAATTAAACCATCCACTAACATTGAAACTACACACTAACATGAAAACTACCCACTAACATGTTAACCATCAACTACATGCAAAGTAAACTCTAACACAACTTTGAATTAGTTCTCAACACTCCCCCTTAATTCAAAGCATCTTACTCTGAGTTTGATTCTGAATTTTTCAAACTTGTCCTTCGGTAAAGCCTCAGTTAAGATATCTACAACTTGGTCGTCGGTCAAGCATAATTTTAGATCGATAGATCTATCAGCAACAAGTTCTCGGATGAAATGTGCCTTGATATCTATACACTTTGTTTTTTGTGAAAAACTAGGTTCTTCGATAACAATATGATTGATTTTTCGTCGCAGTAGATGATTGTTGGATCTTGTTGTTCAATAAATGAATCATTGAAGTCTCAAAAAGTGAACTCTCCTCATCTTTCGATTCTCAACATTTTTGTACTTCTTTCAATGAGCAGTATGAATTCATGCAATAGCAAACATTCTTGCTTAGTTGTGCAAAAAATATATCCAACTCATACGGTTAAAATTATCAATCAATAAAAGAAAATAAATGCTTTCACTATTAGATGTTGTTCTCACAGGACCAACCACATCGGCATGAATAAGACCCAAACATCATATTTTCCTTCGCATTTTTATTGTTGGAAAGGACTTCTTGCTCTGCTTTCCAAGTGTACAATACTCGCATAAATCAATTGCATTGAAAAAAATAAAAAGTTTTAACTCTTCTTCTTTTTGTTCTGCAAAATTCTCTTGCTCTTCTCATTTTCTTTTCCAGCAATCTGCTTTGTTGTAACCATATTATGATTTGATGGATTGCTTTGACTTCTTCATCTTCCTCTACTGCAGCCTCTCACATGATAATTATTCCGCCCACCCACTCTGCTGCTTTGATGCATCTTCCTTGACATGAAATGCTTTTACTTCATGTTTTCCTTCTAATCATTTCAACCCTGTTTCATGAGATTGCAGTGAACCCATTAGTTTATAAAAAAAAATATTGACAAATATTTTGATTATTCGATTACAATGACAACAATATCAAACTTAGGTATCAGCCTTTGTAACATCTTGGGAACGACTGTCTGATCAGAGATATTTTCTGCAAATGCCCTCATTTGGTTGACAATAGCAGCTAATCTTGTGTTGAAATCTTGTATAGATTCATTAATTTTTATCTGCAAAGTTTCAACTTGGAACGAACATGTTTGCAGAATCTTCCAAGCTTACTTTGCATTTTTTGCTATGATAATTTTGGAGAATATAGACTCGTACACCGCCTGCTGAATAAAGAACAAAGACCATTGTCCAGGTATATGTTTTCCACTAAATCTCATAGCTCTTGAGACTTGAAGAGTTTCTTCATTTTGATGCTCTAATATTCATGATTTTCACCCTTGAAAATTAGAATGGACGGTTGCAATATACTCTTGCGATATGCTCATTTTGATCACCATGAGCAAGCTTTCTCTCTATAATTAGGAACCTCGCTCGAATACTACTTTGTTGGTGTTGGAGAAAAACATGAAGAAATTTAGTGAATCTCCAAAATTGGAACCACTATCAAAACTAGAAGAGAGGAGAAGATGAAAATGAATGATGAACATCAAAATATTTAATTTGGCAATAAGCATACAAATAGAAATATAATTTCTTAATTGATTAGGACTCACTAAAGAAAGTGAAACATAAATTATTAGAAATTTTATGAAGCATTAAGTAGCTTCTTTTATTTTAATTATGCATCCAAATGAGAAAATATTAAGTAGATCAAACCAAGATTTTTTATTTTTTATTTTATTTTATCAACTATATCAAAACATCCATTTACCTATTTATATCTTTGAAAAGTACTTGTTAAGATTATATGACAGAGAAGAACAAGATGCGTACTGAACGATAAATTTTGACCATTATTTGGTAGCTTCAAAAAATAATTTTTTAAAATTAAAAAAAAAATAGCAATGTCGCAGCTACTTTGATCTCGAATAAAAAAAATTTCACTAATAAAATCACAAATAATATTATAATATATTTTAGTATTTTCTAATATTAAATTAGTAGAATTTTACCTAGTTGATATGTCTATTTTTAATTTTATTAGTTCAAAATTAGCTGCTTTACAAAACTTTTTATTTTCTTGTTGTCTGGTATTACATGAGTAATAAAAGAACATCCATTTCTAATTGAATCAATGTGGTTAAATAAATTACATTCCACCTTTAAAAATTAAATTTAAAATATGACAAATTCATCGCATGTAAAAAAATAAAAAATAATAACTATCAAATTGAAACAATTATTTAATTTGAAAAATAAAAACATCGTTAGCGAAACATTATCTTAAATAATACTAAAATTTCTACGTCTAATAGAATATTTTTTTTTGTAAAATAGAAATAGTATATCAGTTAAATAGTTAATGATTATGAGGATATTCACAATTATAAAGTCTTACTATTCTTTTATATAATTGCTACAAATCAAAAGATAAATAAGAACGTACGACTATATAAACGAGTGAATTATTTACACTGCATAAATCAAATATAATGCAATAGACATAGCACGAGCATGTAAAAAAAAAAAGAAACTAATGCATTTATCATATTAGTGTGTATTTTAATAGTATCAAGTTGTAGTGTACTAAAATGAACTCATTTATAACTAGAATTAAAATAACACTACACAATTTTTTCAAATATCTCATTATCAAACATCAATAAAAGTACCTTGAATTGTGTAACATATTTTACAACTCCTCTTAATTTATCATGTGGATACGAGAAATTCATACTAACACTAGCATTTAATAGTAATTGTGAACAATCTCTCGTTTGTTCGTTTAAAAGATATTTTTTTGTAATACTTACTGATAGTACTAGTATTAGATTTGTAAGCATAATGTTTAACACAATATTCATATTGCGCTCTAGTTTTTAATTTTACATTAATATTGATTTTTTATTTCAAAATACCCTCAAACATCCGAGGTTCAACTTTTTTTAGATCTATGTGAAGAAGTGGATATTTGTGCACATGTTGCACCAATTGAAAATACAAGATTAGCTGCCATAATTTTTTCAACATTATCATTAGTAAATGTATCAAATTAAAAACAGTGCAGTTATATTTCGATAAAAGTTAAGCATAAAAAGTATACTAAATTTATATCATTCACCAATGACTTGTATATGGTATTAAATTTGAAATCATTTTCAAATCCACCAATACGACACCTAAGAAACAAAATATTGTTAGTTCAGAAAGTACATTAAAATAAGAACAGCACATAAACAAATAAACATGCCTTGAGTAATAACTTGGATAAAAATTGAATGAGAAAAAATACGCACTTAAGAAATTGACATGGAGCGTAGTAGAATTGAGATGAATTGCTAGAAAATAGTAGAATTGAGATGAATTGATAGAAAATTGGGTAAAGAATGAAGAATACTAGGAAAATATTTATAGAAAAATATTGGAAAAAACAATTAAAACATTTGACAACGGTGAAGTGACTGTTGTGCACACATTATCAACTATTAGAAGGCAATGGTCTTTATCATTTTCTTGTGATCTATCCTCCGCAACAACGGTCAAGATGACTGATACTATGTCATTGTCCATTATGCAAATTCCAACAATGCACTCAGGACAACCAGGAGACACGAAGGCCAACGATGATGAGGTGGAAGACCATGGCCACCTAACGGCCGACGAGAGGTTGACCCGACAACGACAACACATGACGAAGGTTTAAGACCGAGAGAACAAAAATCGTTCTCTTTTAGTTTCTTCGTACACTCTTCGTTAAAAAGAGAGATGAACTAACAACGAAGGTTGGAGATGAGTGAAGAGACAAAAGTTTTGGGTCGAAAATCATGATTTTTAGTTGGAAATTTAAGTATAACTGTTAACCTAATTTCCATCGTGACTTTATTTGTCGGTATTGTTAAGTCATTCAATTTTTGTCGTGAGTTTGGCGATGGTCGGCAACACAAGGGATGGTGCGAGTGACGACGGTGACCATGGGAGGGGGGCTGAGATCGGGGCTTGCTAGTCTGAATCTCAACTCAGCTCAGGCTTGCCTCCCATGTTCGAAATGGGTCTGACTCAATACTATAGCGATCCGAGAGTGACTCGGTCATTACAATGCGGAGCAATTCGAGCTCTTGGATGCCAGTGCTACTCTTTATTATTTATTTTGTTGGATGTGTTTATTAATAGTTTGAGATAAAGAGGAAATTTACTATGTTTTGTGAAATTAATAAGAATTAATTTGCAAAGGCACTTCATAACCTAACTCGATCTTCCCTCCTCTCTACTTTGTTTATTTGATCCTACATATCATCTTTAACTTTTAAGGCTACTCTATGGACAAAAAAGAACCAAATTTTCGCTAATGAATTTCATTGGATAATAATGGATGGTGAGTTAAGTGTAAATTAATTCTCAATAATTAATGAATATTATTAATATTTTTCTTTCATTACTAAAAGAATAATGTGATAATTGAATAGAGGTTTTGCAATAATTCATCATTTAAGGATGAATACCTCTGAAGCTAAATCATCCTTTACGAAAAGATGAACCCTCAATTTAGGATTATTTTAAAGTTGAAATAGACGATACAGAGAAATCATGAATAAGGTGTTTCAGGAGCATCAATGAATATACTAGTTTTATTTCTTTTTTCCTCTTATTAAATTTGCAATGTGTACTTTTATTTAACCATCTTGGCTTTACAATAAACATTGATCCAAAAAAGAGATGATAACCCGGAGGCAGCAGGAGCAGCACATAGGCTTTAGTTTTGGATAAAGTAACAGACGTCACCTTTTAGGGACGTGAAAGAGACTAAACCCTAAGCACTGAAAGGATAGTGGACGAGGGTGCAGCTTTTGGCACCAACACTCTACAAGTATCGAAGTGCAATGAACTTCAGAAGCCATGATCACACTGGATTCCCATTTCAGATCAAAGAGTGACGGAAAGTGACTCTGCTGTCAGCATGGCTCTTCACTGTTTGGCTTTGTCGGGCCTCTTTGTATAAGGAAAATGCCTTGTGTCTCTCTGTGACAGATCATATCAGATCTCTCTCTTTCCCTCTATATACCAGCTTATATAATCTTCCATTGTCTGCATCCTATGTAACTTCCACCAACAGTCAAAGCTGTAACCCTTGCTAGTGGTGGATTGGTGTCCCTTTAGAATGAAAAAAGCCACGAGGGTATCTTTGTTTTTAGTATTCTCACTATACTAAGCGTAATTGGATCTGAATCTGAGACAAATATTCCCTCAAACATACCAAATTTCTTTCAAGCGAATTTTCAGGGTTGTTTGAATGAAAATTCACCAATTTGGAGAACCTTCTCTGTACTAAAGCTGTTAAAATACAGATTCCACTGCAAAGTTCGATGCTGTCATCGTCTTCTATCAGAAACTCATCCCTTTAACCAATGTCAAGCAAAATCTTGAGCATCAAAAATTTCAGGAGCACATGGCATCAACATAACGCCCTAAATTTTTGAAAACAAAATAGGGTTTACCATATGGTCATTTCCTGGTCGCCGGATACCAATTTTATATGATTGGAATATTTCATCTACTGTATTCTGCAATGCTTTTCTGTTCTACAGACTCCTTAAGCCATATATCTTAATATTATATCTTCAAATTGAAGACTATTTTGAACATTAGAGCAGACATGTTTGCTGCAATGTTTTAAGCTTCCCATGTTAGAGAAATTCATATGTTTTGTCCAACTTTTCACGCACTTCCATCTCGATGACGCCGTCATTTGGCCATGCAAGAGCAGACAACTACGAATTTGAGGACCTTTCATGTCTACCACTGAGCCTGCAGTTTTGCAATATCACTAGCCACTAAGCTTATGAATGATTGGTTTATAAATAGAAAAACAAAACACTAGTACGGAGGTTGATTAAATCGACATGGAACACTGAAAAAAGGAACAAATTTCCCTTCTCAAGATTTGCCTGTTTCAGAGCTCGTCATTGTTCTTGTCTTTCTACTCTTCTTTGCTATTTTTATCTTCCTTTCTTGGTTCCAACAGCTGAAACGGGTCGAGATGTCCAGTTTTCTTTTGATGACTCGTGTCACATGCTTTCGTAAATAATTTATGTAATTTGTTTTGATTTTTATTCTGAAAAACTTTGTATCCTCCCCTAATCCTTGTTTATGATCCTTCTTTTTTGCCTGATTCCTAGCGGTGGGATGTTCAGAAAAAGTGGAGATTCATTGTATCAAAGCCCCATAAATACGGAAACACATGTTTTCGTTTGATCTCCCCTCATAACATAATCAGCAGCTTACTTTGATTTCACGGTCAAAGTTTTGATAGTAAATCAACGACACGTCCAGGTTTTTAATTGTTTAGTTTCGTTTTTGTTTTCATAATTTGTCTAGCTAAATGGAACCTTTTGCTCTTGTAAATCCAACACTTCGAACCCTAACCACAGTAATGACGACTCAACCCGGGTCCTATTTTTCTAGGCAGGGTTGCCATGCCTTGAATGAAACTGTTCGCATATTCAAATACACAATCAACTTCATGGTTTAGTGTCGACCACATAAAGGTTTTAAGAAAATGTGATAGATCAAATCCTTCATGCAGTTAGCTCGTCACAAGGGGACGTGGGCCCCGTGTTTTTGAGCGGGCCCCAACCCCGTGTATCTAAATCGAGGGCTTACACCCAGTTCGATCAGTTGGTTTAGAGGTAGTAGATTTGGAAGGAGAGGGCTTACACCTGGTTGAATTTCGGATATTTTAGAAACATTCATTCTTGAAACATGAGCGCCAACAGTCTGATGTCGATCTGACACAATCTCCAAAATTGCGACTAGTGCCATCGGACGACGAGAGAAAATATGTTACGAGCTGGAGCCTGTAGAGAATTATAACGTCGACAAATAATGTAAGGCAAGTATTTAAAAGAATATAGATAAAAATAATGTAAGGCAAGTATTAAACTATTTACATTTAAGCTTCAGAATTTCATGAATTAAAATTATTTTGCTAATAACTCTAAAAAGAATTATTTATTATTCAAGTTCATATAACCCCTAAGTCTAGATATTATAAAAAGTACTACCATAAAAGTTAGGATTAAAGTTAAAAAAAAATCCAAGTTTAGGTGAAATACATAAAAAAGAAATCTTGAATTTTCAAAAAGTTAATTTTGACCATTCGAGCGTCCGAGTGGAGGTGTCACCGTCTGATCAATTTTTTTATTTTTTGTTTTTATTTATTTGGCTAGGAAAATAAAATTTTGTTTTTAAATTAAATACTATTTACTATATGTCTCGAATGCATTAAATATGTGTTTTTGTATTTCATTGAAGTTCAACTTTTTTTTTCAAATTATTTTGTATTGGGGTATGATAACATTGTTAGAGTTTTAAATTAAATGGGTATATTTTTTAATGACTTACGAACATTAATTAAATATTTTTATGTTTTGCATTCGAAAAATTTTAAGTTATTTGGATAACATTTGCCTAGCCAAGCTAAATAAAACTTAATTTTTTTAAAAAAAATTATCTTAAATTTATCCCCACCAGGACGTCCGGATGGTCAAAATTGTATTATTTAAAATTTAAGATGTCTTTTACATTTTTCTCATAAACTCGAGATTTTTCTGACTTTAACCCTAAAATTTAAGGTTCCATGGATAGTGTACATGAAAATGTTATTGATTTTTGTGATGGGAGACATCATTTGTATTTTAGTGATAGGGTGATCAAACTGCACTATATCATAAAATTGGACTAGAACCAATACATATGATTTGATTTTAGTTTTTGTTAACCTATAACAATAATAATTATTTAAATACATATGTTTATATCAAGAAAATATTGTAAGTAAATTTTATTGATACAAACATTTTATCCAATGTATATTCCAAAATAAAAAAATAAAACAATTATAACTTAATTGTGTAATAACGTAGTCAAAATATAACTGATCGACATTGCTTATAAATTAATTAGCAACTACAAAGTTATTCTCTTCAATTATCTTTTGTTAATTAGCTTAATTTTATACCCAAAGCCAAATAACTTTTCAAATTAAAATTCTAAATTATTTGGTTAGATTGCACGCATAGATTACCTAAAACTAATACTCTTCACTACGTCATTTCCAAGATCATTTAATTTTTGGCAAGATACATATAACCTTAACATTTTTAAGCATATATTATAGGATGATTATTCGATTTTTTGTCATCCAATAGTAACCAAATATAAAGAAGTTTGATTGTTATGATCAATTGCATTATAATAGAAAGAATATTAAGCTTAAGTCATCTAATTATCATTCGAAAGACCTATATTATAATTAAAATAATCAATTATATAATATAGCTTTGAATTCAAACCCATTTTTCTTTTGGCAACTTGTTCAAGTTGCTATCAGTCTAACGTAACACTCTTAGTCAAACCCTAATTCTTTATTTTTATTTTGAGCATTTCGAATATGAACTAACTTGCAAACGTGACATCAAACTTGATAATATATGGTTAATAATTCATATAATAGACAAATAGGTGTCAGTCCCAATAAATTTCAACCTTTTCTTTATATTTTATAGTTTTTAATTAGTAAATTATAGGTGTTGTCAAGTAGCTCGGGAGATTGACGTGTATGTTTGTAATTCTTTATTTTTTGTAATTCACATTTGAAAACAATGATTAGAATTATTACATTAAAATAATTGGAATGAGTATCAAATGAAACTTCTACTCAGGTTCGTGCAGAATGAATTGACCATGAAATTCTTGTAATGGATTCTATGATGTGGTTGATATTGGTTTACAATTGGACAATATTGTATATTATCGATAGAGACATGGCAGACTCATTTTAAAGTTTTAAAATTGTATAACCTTATAAAATTTGATAATAAGTTATATTTAGAATAAATATCATTTTTATTTATTTAATTGTCGGTGGATAAATAATTTCATCTTGCTATAATTTTAATGAACATCAAGTTTATGATTTTCAAATAATTGTTTCATCAATTCTATTGCAGCTCGAGTTTTTGTGTATTTCAGGTTGTTCATGTTGATATCTTCACCGTCGACAATTTTGCTCTCCATTTTTCGTGCTACATTGAATTTTTTTTTCTTGCTAAATTCAAAGAGAATTTTTTTTTGTCAGAAATAAAATCATTTGGAAGAGACGATGAGCTGATTTTGACGAAATGAACCAAACATTTAACAGAAAATACAATGTTATAGTGCCCATTAAAATAATACTTAGTTCAAAATACTCATTGCTAAACATCATCAGCTTATCAATTACTATTACTTAATATTTATCTTTATTTTAACATTAATTTTACAATGGATTCTAGTTTAATATAAGATATTTAATATCATTATTAGTTATTTATTGGATTGGAAGATCTTGAGCAAACTCGAAATGATTTCTCCAAAAGAAAAAAAGGGGAGCGAAACGGGTGTGAAGTCATCATTGATATGAGTATTTTTAAGAGAAGATTATTAGGTAATTGACGAATTATTGATATTTAATACAAATTTATATAAATAAAATTAGGGTTAAAGTTAAAATTGGGCTTGAGTTTAAAATAAATAGTAAAAAAAGCGTAAGTTCAAAAAAAATTAAATTTGGGCTCTTTCACTCGTCTGGATCAAGACAATATCTATTATTTTTTGTCATTTATTCTATTTATTTGATACAAAATTCTGTCATTTTTTTTTACAAAAAATGAATTCTAGTCGTAAGAAACATATTAAACAAGATGAAGATGAGAAATCATTTCGCTCTTCAAACACCAGAGACCGAGCACATGTGCTGCGGTGACAACTGATTTAAGAGAGTTTCGATAAGCCACGTAGAAAAAGGTAGTTGATGACGTGTTTGTGTTGCGGGTTGTGATACCGCCTAAGTAAGTTATATTCGTAGTTGACATTTTCACATGTGCCGTACAACAATCGAGATTGAATATCGACTCTAATATCAGTGTTAGATCACATTAGCTCCTCCTCGTATTGTCGAAGAAATTGAAATTATTCATCGCTAAATCCTTCATTAATCTTACGCGCTTCTATATGACTCCTATAATTGCAACACGTGTCAATATGTTTACATTGTGATCCTTTTTTTACCGTCTTTATGATAGAAGAGATATCTCACGCAAGCTCACTCTTGAACCTGTCGTCAATATAGGTAGTAGTCACCAATCTTGCCAATGCAAATTGATTTTCTAAGACTCGAGTACAAGTATGATTATTCACAAATACTTTTATTTGAATTATCTTTCATCTAATATTTTTGAAGGTCACTCTGTAACTATACCACACGATGTTTTCTTAATTTTAGGTTTTAAAATTTTAACAGATTTATATGTTTTTTCTGAGATTAAAGCTCGTTCTTGGTTGCTGCAGGCAAGTTTATAATTCCGTTCATATCATCATCGTCACATTCTGGTGTCGTAGTCATTATTCTCGTATTTGCACCGTCTGATGAAGATTGAATATATATATCGTATTAACTATCAAATGGTTGAAGGTTGTCATATATTGATTCATCTTCTCTCATAGACACGTCTTTACATGTTAGCTCGTAACCTCCGTAGGTTGGTTCATATACCAAATCTATATTTACTTCATTCTCTTCTTCTTCAGCAACGTTCATCATTGTATTTTCTACTAGTTGCTTGAGCTTCAAATCATTCTTACATATATGAAACTTTCTAATATTTATTCTTTACATCTTAGCTCGTAACCTCCATAGGTGGGTTCGTATACCCAATCTATATTTACTTCATTATCTTCTTCTTCAGCAGCGTTCATCATTGTATTTTTCACTAGTTGCTCGAGCTTCAAATCATTCTTACATATATGAAACTTTCTAATTTTCATGTATATGTATATATATGTTTTATAATTTATCAGTATTTTTTGAAGTTACGAAGTTAAATTACTAAACAGCGAGAATTGATAGATTTTGTTGAGGTTCAGAAGTTCGTTGTAGGGTGAGCGTATCCGTATTAAACCTCTAAAGAGAGTCATCCGAACCGAATGTCTCAAAAACTTAATTCAATTTTTTTAAAATTTAGATTTTTGACCTTTTTAAATTAATCTGAGCCCCATTTCAAGGTTTAACCCATAAAATTAATTGATCAAACACCATAAATTATGGTATGGCTGCGCCGCACTGTAATAATATCCCTCGTGATGGGAGCCCACAAAATCTAGCTGGCCGGGGATGTGAGAGCATCTGGGCCGTCCACATTGATTTCCATGGCATTAACTTTTCGATGGACAAATTTTTGCACTTTTCACTTCCGGGGCCGCTTTTTTTAAGTTAATTGAAAATCAACGACCATAAAATCTGGAAGCTACTAGGGGAGTTGCGGTAACGAACGGCAGATCTGCAGCCACGTCGCCCGTTTTGAGCTTCCGTTTAGAATTTTAATAGTCTGATTCCCATTTATGCCCTTTCTGCTCCATCATCTTCTCATTATCATGAGAACTATATAAATTTTACATTAATGTTAATACGATCAAATTTATAGCCAATTTCAAAAACACTGCACCGAAAGAATGACGTCGAGATTAAAAAATTGGAGGGTTAGGATTAATTTTGCGGAAAATCAAAGCTGAGATGAGTTGATTAATTATATTGCTATGGACGATAATCGAGTTTGATGGAGGAGGATAGTGATGGTGGGATAATAATGGGTAGATGGGGGAGGAAAGGTGGAAGGAAGCATAAGGGTTGGGGGATAATGATGGGGAAATTACAAAATGATTAAAAAAACCAGAGCAAATGATATCACCACAAGACTGCGCAGCGACAGCCGCCACTCCTCTGGGTAATTATGATTATATAAAGCTTAATCACCATCCTAATTTCATTAATGGCGTTTCAATAATTGCAAATACCAAGGGGGAAAGATGGAGAGACGGGTGGGGACGACGAAGAGTGCAGTGAATTGAATAAAATAAAGGGGAGAGACAGAGAGAGCGAGTGGGGGGGCTTTGATTTTAAGCACTATAAAAGGAGCTTGGACCTCTTCATCAATGGTGTGAACTATGAAGTAGAGTGGTGGCAGAACAAAGACTGTTCACCTACGATTCGAAGAAGACAAAAAGAAAACTCGAGGAAGTTTAACGGTTCCTCTCCTGCTTTTATTCCCTTTTCCTCTCCCGTTTATGCTCGATGCTGGAATGATGCCGGAGCCTGGTTCCTGAACTTGGCGCCGGAGGATCTTCGTTTCTATCATTGCGCTACAATCTCCAGTCTCCGCATCTGCTGGAGTTTGTTTGGCGGCGGAGAGAATGGTGGCGGAGAGAGGAGAGATCGTGGTGAGAGAGTTCGACCCGAGCAGAGACAGAGCGGCGGTGGAAGACGTGGAGAGAAGATGCGAGGTCGGACCGAGCGGCAAGATCTCGCTCTTCACCGATCTCATGGGCGACCCGATTTGCAGAGTTCGAAACTCCCCTGCTTTCCGCATGCTGGTATCTTCTCTCTACTATTCCATTCATCTTCCCTAATCTGCCCCGTGTTCAGACCGGAATAAATTCACGGCGTTTTGTCAGGTGGCGGTGATCGGCGCTGAGGAAGAAATCGTGGGTATGGTCAGAGGCTGCATCAAAACCGTCACCTGCTGCACAAAACTCTCAAGAGCGAGAAGAGACTCCATTAACAGCGACATCAACGGCGGCTCTTTGACGCCTGTCCCTGTCTACACCAAACTCGCCTATATCCTCGGCCTGCGAGTCTCTCCCTCCCACCGGTACGCAATCAGACAGATAAATGTTACTCGATATTGTCAACTATTGAGTTTGAACATCGTCGTCGTCGAAGATTTTGTTCTTACTGAGAATCTTTGTTCATGCAGGAGAATGGGAATAGGGTTGAAGCTGGTTTCTGGAATAGAGGAGTGGTTCAGTGACAACGGAGCTGAATATTCGTATATAGCCACCGAGAACGATAACGTCTCCTCCGTTAAGCTTTTCACCGACAAATGCGGGTACTCAAAGTTCCGTACGCCGTCGATCTTGGTCAATCCCGTGTTCGCTCACCGAGTAGGGCTTTCCAAGAGAGTCACCGTCCTTAGACTCTGCCCCTCAGACGCCGAAACGCTCTACCGCCGGCGGTTTTCCACCACCGAGTTTTTCCCCCGCGACATCGACTCCGTCCTCAACAACAGTCTCAGCCTCGGCACGTTCCTGGCCGTGCCACGTGGAACTTACGGCCAGAACTCATGGCCCGGGTCGGATCGCTTCCTGCGGGACCCACCAGTGTCGTGGGCGGTGGTGAGCGTGTGGAACTGCAGGGACGTGTTCACGCTCGAGGTGCGCGGCGCGTCGCGGGTGAAGCGGACGTTGGCGAAGACAACGAGGGTTGTGGATAAGGCCCTACCCTGGCTGAGGCTGCCGTCGGTGCCCAACGTCTTCAGACCGTTCGGGCTGCACTTCATGTACGGGTTGGGAGGGGAAGGGCCGCGAGCGGCGAAAATGGTGAAGGCTTTGTGCGGCCACGCCCACAATCTGGCCAAGGAACGGGGATGTGGGGTGGTGGCGACGGAAATATCCAGCCAAGAGCCGCTCAAGCTAGGTATTCCCCACTGGGACATACTCTCATGCGCTGAGGATCTCTGGTGCATTAAGCGGCTGGGGGAGGATTACAGCGACGGCTCGGTCGGCGACTGGACCAAATCTCCCCCCGGTCTGTCAATTTTCGTCGACCCAAGAGAGTTCTGAACCTCCCAATGCAATCCTGCATATCAAAGAAGCAGAAAAAGCAGAGAGAAACGAGGAAGACGGTGGGCGGAGGTAAAGAGGAATATTCTAAATCTGGTGGTTTGCTGGGGTCCCAGCCTTGTTTTGTAAAAATTGGAAGAATTAGTGGTGAAATTATGAAACACAGCTTCATCTTTTTGGAATCATGGTGTCCCGTCCATTTTGTACCCAAATGCAATCGAACTTGGTATATTGCGAATTCGATGGACCATTCTCCTTGCTTCTTCATCGTGGCATAGTATTTCCATAACAGGGCTGAGCTGAAGGGCAGGGAAAGTGACTTTGATTAGAGGTTCTGTCCGAAAAGAATTAATAGGGGACTGGGTGGGTTGGGTTGCTCCTCATTGCTCCGGCTGGGTGCCACCTGGCCTGTCGATCGACAAAGAAAGATGATTGCCCCGCAAAAGAGGAGGAATGCGACTCTTTTTCATATGCAAACAAAAACCTCTGAGTGGAACATTAAAATTCTCGAATTTGAATGTTTTTAACCAGGATGTGACACCCTCGAATCATTACAGGATTTGTAAGTCGATCAAGTGTAATGGTTTCAAGCCCTGACGTCAAATTTGTTTTTATGTCGCTCACACAACTGTGGTCTTCTATCGTAATTATATTTAGGGTAACAAAAAAAACCGTGAGTTTTATACCTTTGAGGACATTACGACAGCTGAGTCAGCGCGATGATCGTGTTGAAGACGAAGAGGCAGGACATCTCGTTGATCAGAGCCGCCGATATTACGAGCCGTCCGATGTTCAACGTTGAGAACTTCAGCTAGGTGGCCAACCGTCTGCACATTTTTTAATTTAACGTTTTATTAATTAATTGTTATTGAAAAATTTAAAATTTTACCACACGATTACAACTATTTAGAAAAATTTAAAAAACTTTCAACCTTCATATAATTTATTATTATAAAAAATAAAATAATTCATTAAAATTTGTACCATTATCCAAAAATTTTAAAATTTTAAGATAAACTCATTTGACATTACGCTTTAAAGTTGCAAAATAATTTGATAAAAAATTAAAATTAGAGGCGACTATGAGACTTTTTGAATGCGTACATTTTTTATTTTAGCTAATAATTAACTTGTAATTTTTTTTTATTTAAACTTTTCTTGAAATCGTTTCCCAATTTCAAAGGACAACAGTATACGAGTTTATATTCCAAGTTTTAGAAATTTAAATGATGATTTTGTTATTTATTATTAGAAAATTATAATAAATCGTACAAATGTTGAAATTTTTTGAAACTTTCTAAAATATTGCCTTATAGTATTGTGAATGTGTGATACAAATTTCAAGTTATCCTGATAATATCTTGATAGTAAAATAGATTTTGAACAATAAATATTGCCTAATAAATCGTTCATTACTCTTGTTCAGCTTATTTAACCAATAGATTTTGAACAATGTGACGCCTACAACCACAAGGAATCAAACCTAAACTTTGTGTTAAACTTAGTTATACATAAAATTTAATATTTCATAAATTTCCAATTCAACTTAAAAGTTCAAACACATGACACATTATTAAAGTCAACGCTCTAGGATAATAACACTGCAATTCAATCTTCGACAAACACACGAGGTTATCTCATCTAAGATTCTGGAAATGTTCTTTAATTAAATCAATTACATCTCGACATGTTAACGTATACAATAAAAAAATGTAGTAAGAATATAAACTTAACATTACTTATAATTTTACTAATTCTTTATTTTTACCCTAATGAATTACTAGTCCAAGTAGAGAGAACTACTGACGAGAACTAAATCAGCAAGTAAAAATACGTGAAGGTGCAAATTAATGGTATCTGTTACTATCCGTTCATAATGGTTGGAGTTTATTTTAAGGTTCATGCATAGTTCCCAGATGTTAAAAAATTGAACCATACCCAAATGATAAAAAATTGAACCATACCCCAAATTCACTCCAAACTAAGACCCAAAATTGGGAAGTCCAATCCAAAAACAATGAAAAATAAATAATTTTATTTTTTTAAATTTAGAATCAAATTGTGGCCTTTTATGCTTTGGTGCAGGTCAGTTCTCAAACCATTGATGGGTTCAGTTCCAACATTTTGTGACCGTAGGCAACGAGTCAGGTTTCGATTAGGGATGACTCAATCATATGAGTGGATAATTTCCTTCTATTCACTTTTGTGAATGTTGTGCAAACAACAATTATGTAGAGATTTATGCTTCGATATAATTATTTTTTATTGAACTAAGTTGGAGTTTATTATTTTACTCCATTTAAACCGCAGTTTGGTGGGCTTCGGATTTCTTTAAAGAAACTAAAACCCACGATAGAACCGAGAACTTCTGTTTTGCTTTTTTCTGTTGGAATAGACTTTTGCTCGGTTCCATTCAAATCGATTCCAGCCCTTGTAAAAAAAGTCTTATATATTTATAATACAACATTTTAAAGGATTAATGTCAATTTACCATCCAACTAAGTGATTGTAGCAGAAAACTTAAATTTTAAAAATATTTAATTAACACTTTAAATTTTATTATAATTTTAGAGAAAAGTGTTTTATGCATCACACAATGACAAAAAACATCATATTTAACTATTTTCTGGACATATTGACTAGTGATAACGGGTGTGGCTGATCTTTAGCAAGTTGACCATCCAATATTTTGTTTGGCAAAATGTGATTTATCTGTTGACCTTGATAAAAGGAATAAGGTTAAAAGTGAATTTGATCACGAATTTAAAAAAAAAAAAGTAAATTTGACCACGAGGGACGACAATGACAATTAAGACAATAACAAATACATTTATTATGGAGGACTATGGTCTTACTTTCTTAAGGTCGATTCACCATAGACCCGTTGTTGAGACTACGAAGGGGTAGATATACTGCAGCGGACGACCGCACCCCACAACGATCGTCCGCCATGATCAAATTTATTTTTTTAAAAGATTGTAGTCATTTTTGCCTATCAATCCTAAAGAAACAAGAGTAAAATTTTAACAAAAAATGACTTAGATAATAATCTTAAAACAAAATAGAAACTACAAGACTAGTTAAAGTACAAGTATAAGCCTTTTTCAAATTCCCACATGGGAAATATTCTTATAATATAAGTTCTTTATTATATTTGCTTATCATGTTTTCGATTTTAACTAGATATCATCGCCTCACGCTTTTATTTGGATTGGAAAGAACACTGATTCAATATGTAATTGTAAGAAGTCACCACCATATTTACATTGAAATTGCCATCAAGTTTAGAATATAAAAATAAAATTTTCAAAACTAAAAAAAAATCTCCTTTATTAAGTAGACAAAATAAATTGACTTATGAACTATCGTTCTAATTTCATTTATACATGAGCATGACTACCCATGCACAAATTGGGTTACTCATAATTTTTTTAGAATAAAAATGAGTCATAAATTTGGTAGCAGTTGTTGAAGAAAAGCGTGATGTGAGAGTGAGTGAAAACAGAGAAAGACCAATGGAAGTAAATTCATGTGTTGGGGCCTCTTTTATGGAGGTGGTCCATTTGGGAGTTAATGGGAGTGTTTTTTGTGTCTGAAAATTGATTAAAAATAAAAAAAAACCAATAAAAAGGGGAAAGGGGATAAGAGTTCAACACCCCATTAACAGTTCGGCAGCTCACTGTTCTGAGCAGGCTGAATTCCGATTGTTTAGGTTTTACTTGCAAGCTAACTCATTTGAAATAGAGCTGATTAGCCTTGGCTCATTGAGTTCGCTGAACTTGTTAGGTTTCGTATCATTTAACTCGTTCTACTCGATGAATCCATCTTTTCAAGGGTTGATCATTTCGATCAGCTTGTTTATCATTACTAATGACAGGTCATAAGCAATTAGATAAGCGATAATCTAGCTATATAATGCTGCAAAAATTCAAACGCAATTAATGATATGAAATCCTTCACAAGGACTATTGGATTCTAAAGTTGGCATCATTTTCCTCTTTTCACTACATCAAATGAGAAAAGGAAAATTCAAACTTGTAACCCCATTCAGATTTCCTTTATCTCACTGTATTTGCAAATTTTTGAACAGTGGATGGTCCTCCTAACTTTAAACGTGTCCTTAGAAGTACAACAAAAAAATGGTGTTAATAGTGTTTCATTATATAAGAAATGAATTAATTGCTTTTTTGCTAATGCTCTTTCATGTCGTACGTCTCATTTTATTAATGTATTTTGAAAATTAAATAAAATAGTTATTATTTCATAGTAGTAAATATTCTTATGATAGTATTACTATATCTTCATATATTGTGACAATATTGTAAAAATATTCTCGTAGATATTGAATATTTTGTGTAACTTTCGTAATGTTATCAATACTAATCATCAAATTATTTAAAATATTTTTAATTACATATGATTTTTCTTTCCATATGAAATGTGTGTATGGTATTTTAAACTTAGTTTTGAAGAATTGAACTAATTAGATTCATAATTTCTCTTATCATTGTATAAAACAATTTTATAATGGATTTTATAGTGTTACCCAAATTAATCCAAGAAAATTAAAGTCTAATCTAATGTACATGAAATCTTACTTATTTAATGTTATGAAATGTAAAATCATATTTGTATATTGATAGCAAATAAATTTTAGTTATGGTTCTACAATTTAGTGTGTAAGAATTTGGTATCTCACTCATCTTGTTCTTTTAATTTTTCTATAAGCATGTACGGTTACACGGTACCAACAACTGCATGAAATAATTGATATTCTTAGTTAAAGGGAATACTTCGAAACTATTTACCTAACATTACTCCTAGTTTTTGTTATGCATGCATTATGAATCCTGCCAAAAAGGTTGTTTTTCATGATTAGTAGAATTTCCTATAATTTATTCATTAATTTAATTTTTAGTGATAAAAAACATAAAAGATTGCTAATTTATATTTTGCTTATAAATTACTAAAACAATTATAGTAAAACAACTTGCTTCTATCATGTAAAATAAAATTTTATAGAATACAATTACAATCAAAATAATAAATTATTTTTTGCCTTTTATTATATGAACAAATCATTGTTTACCACGTCATCAAGTTTTTCAAGAGAGTGCACTTAGTGTATTTACCTATAGTTTGCAGAAACTGTACTTACTTCATTGGTATCAAGTTGTGTCTAGGATTATTTGAAATCAGTGTTGGAATGAAAGAACAAAGTTCTTTTGGAATAATAAAATTAAACTCCAAAAACTATGCTATTTGGAAAAGAAAGATGCTTGATCTATTTTATTCTAAAGATTTTTTTTTGCCGTGTTAGGTAAAGAAAAACAAAAAGACATTGAAGATGATGATTGAGAACTATTACATATGAAAGCTTTCAATATAGTCGGGCGATAAGTACATCCCAATATATTTCATCATATTGTAGAATGAATCAAAACACATAAATTGTGAAAAAAAATAGACGAGAAAAACAATTTCAGAAATAAAACATTGATCATTAGGAGACTTATGAATTTAAAATTCAAAAATAGAAAAAAATGTGATTGAGCACATAAGTAACTTCATGGGATTGGTAAATTAGTTAAGCAATATGAAATCCAATCTTGAAGATAAGTTGCAGACATTGTTACTTTTAGGTAGTGTGCCTGATTATTGGAAACCTTGGTGGTCTCATTGAGAATTTTCGCATGTGGTCAAACTTTGACCATAAAGATACTCAAGATATCGAACTCAATGAAGAAGCAAGAAGAAAAGAAAAAAGTGAAACTTCTTCCGATGTTTTAGTTTCTCATAAATCATAAAGATGTGGAAAAATTAAAAGTAGACAACTACATTGACATAGTAAACAAGAAGCATTTAGAGGAAAGTCTAAAAATAGAAAAGATTAAGATGTTTTCACTACGACAAGTCAAGTCATATAATGAAAAAGTGCAAACTATTGATTTGTAATTTCTTCACTACATATTCTTCTGATGATTTTAATGTCAAGATGAGGAACAATAATGTTTAAAGACTTGGTGTGTAGGTGCCACTATTGATTTGTAGCACAAAAGACTTGGTCATACAAAAAAGAAGAATATGTAGATCTTCATTAAGAAGCAATTCTTATCAAATTTTCAAGGTACATCTCTTAAAAATTATATTGATTGTATTACTAGAAAGACACATAGAGTTTTATTTTATACTTACCCCTGCATAGAAAGTCAAATTTTCTTTATCTAATTCAAACTGATTTTTTTAGGCAAGATAAATCTCTTAGAAGTATGGTTTATTTTGTTACATTCGTCGATGACTACTTGATGAAAATCTGGAGTACTACTTTAAAACCAAAAATTAGGTGTTTTACATTTTCAAAAAGTTCCTTGTTAGAGTTGAAAGTGAAACACGAATGAAGGTGAAGGAAATTAGCTAGCTATGACACCGCAACTAAAAGGTGTCGGTGAGAGAATGAACAAAATGATTGGAGAAATAATCAAAATATGCTTTCTCATGCTAAGCTTTCTAAGAGCTTTTATTTGGAAGCCATTCAAACTATAGCGGATTCTATTAACCTTTTCTAATTACAGCTCTTGATAGTGATGTTTCTCACAAAGTATGAAGTGGAAAAGACATCTTGTAGATTACTTAAGAGTGTTTGGCTGCAAGGCTTTAATTCATATTCTAAAGGGTGAGAGATCCAAGCTTGATGACAAGACTGAGGCATGTATCTTCCTTGATTATGGTCGAGATGAGTTTGGTTACAGACTATGAGAGTCAGTGAGCAAGAAGATTTTGAGAATCAGAGATATTGTATTCCTCGAAAATCAGTTTGATGATGATTCTCACAAAGGAGAGAGTTCGAGTTCCTGTGCAGGGATCCACATTAGATTGGATGAAGTTCAACCTTCCTCTGTAAGTTCTGATTACGAGGGAGACATGCCACAAGATAGTAGCGATGCTACTAACGAAGTTCATACTCATACAGATGATGGTGTTGAGCTGGTTGATCAAGAATTACACCCCTATCAATTAAACCGGTTCTGAAAAGATCCACACGATATCGTCAACAAAATAAAAGATACAAGAATAATGAGTACTTGATGCTTATAGATGAAGCAGAACCTAGAAGCTACAAAAAGGCTATTACGCATCAAAATAATAAAGAGTGGTTAAACCTTATGGAAGAAGAGATGCACTCCTTGCATGAAAACCACAATTATGATTTAGTTAGGCTATACAAGTGGAAGTGGCTCTACAAGTTGAAAATTGGTTGTTAAAGGATTTTGTCAAAAGAAAAGAATTGATTTTGAAGAGATATGTTCTCTTGTTGTTAAGATGAGTTCCATTAAAGTTGTTCTTGATCTCGCTGCCTGCCTCATCTTAGAGATAGAACAATTTGATTTGAAAATCGCGTTCCTTCACGGAGATTTAGAGGATGAAATTTATGTGGAGCAACTCAAAAGTTTTGAAGTCAAAGGAAAAAAGAACCTTGTTTGCAAACTAAATAGGAGCTTGTAAGGATTGTAACAAGCCATTATGAAATGGTACAAAAAGTTTGACTCATTCGTGATGGGTCAAAGATATACTGGAACTTATTTGTTTGTGAAGAGTTATTCTACTGAGAATTATATTATTCTTTTATAGTATTTAGATGACGTGTTGATTGTTGGTCATGATATTAGCTAGATCGAGAAACTGAAAAGAAAGTTAAATTCTTCATTTACTATAAAAAAATATAGGGTTGACGAAATAGATACTTGACGTGAAGCAACCAAAAACCAAACTATGAAAAATTATGGCTATCTCAAGAGCGTTATATTGATGCAACACTTAAGAGATTGAACATAAGTCAAGCTAATATTGTTTCTTCTTCACTTGCATGACATTTCAAGCTTAGTTTCGGAAGAGAAAGAAAAAAAGAGATGAGCACAGTTCTGTATACATTTGTGGTAGCAGTTTCATTTGTGTCATGGTTTGTACATGACTAGATATAGTTCATGAGGTTGGAGTAGTGAGTTGTTTTCTCGCAAATCCGTGGAAGTGGCACATTGGGGTGCAGTGAAATAGATCTTCCGACAACTAAGAGAAAATTTTAAAATATGTATTTTGGTATTGAAGAGCCAATTTTAGTTGGATATGCAGATTCAGATTTAGTAGGCAATATGTATTCTAGCAAGTTCACTTTAGAGTTCTTGATGAGTTTTCTAAAGCGAGTCGTGCCTTAGCCAAATTACAAAGATGTGTTGCTTTACATACACTAGAGGGAGAGTATATTGCCATCACAAAAACATGCAAATAAGATTTATGGGTGAAGTAGTTCTTAGAAGTGCTTGGCCTAAAACAAAAAGAAGTTTATTGTCTACAATTATAGTAAGAGTGCAATCCACCATTCAACATTTCATTTGAGATCCAAATACATCAATATCTGATATCATTGGATTCATGACTTGTAGTTGAGCTAAGAGAAAATCTACTCAAGTGAAAATCCAACAACCATGTTTACAAAATCTTTATCTAAGGAAAAACTAGAAGCTTACCGGCCAAGAGAAAGTTTGCGATAACCCACAAACTAAATTAACGAGAAACAATTGTTGAGTTAAGTCTTTTTTATGGACTTGACTTAATAATAGCCCATTAGAGTTATTATAAATAAGAGGGTAGAAGAAAGAAGCTCTAGTTAGATTTTTGTGACAAAGTTCCTTAGGGAGAGCTTCCTTAGAGTAATTTCAAGAGAGAGAAACATTAAAGAGAAAACCGAGAGAGTTTTTCTATTGATACATCGTTGTAGTGATGATATTAGTCATTATCCCAGATTATTAATTATCTTGATGATATTGGTGATTTTCTAGTGGCATCTAGAGAGAACTTTAGTGTAGCCCTCATTATCATAGTTGAAGTTTTCTGATTAGCGGCGTGATTTCAGTTATTGAATTCTTAGAATAAATTAGAGACAAATTTGTTGAGATTTTATACATATTCAAATTATAAAATCTTTTGATAATTATTTACGTTTAATAATTAATTTTATGTAGAATATTTCAATTATTATTTCTCAGATGTGTAGCCAGACTCATAATCTAATAGTCAATGCTTAAATGACTTCTTATTCATTTTTGAAGGAATGATTTGGAGAAAATGATGTTGCTTGCTTCATTTTGTTTTCATCCTTTACAATTTACAAAAGCAAGCAGGATAGGCAGGTTCAAAACATTATGAGAAGATTCTTATCCTAAGTTAATTATGTTGTCATCGGGAATCAAATACTTGAATTAATCCAAAACTGTATCTATAATAACCAATAGTCAAATATTTCATAAAAAATCTGATAAAAATACTTTTTAATTAAAAAAGTTGTTAGCTACATTAAAAATACCAACAACTAGAAACTTTTTATTTGGTTCTAGGATTCCTATTCGGATGGGTTTGGCCATGTAGGCTCCAAAACCAACCCGAAGAAATTTGGCCCCAACTTTACATATTACGGTCAATTTAGCTGCTTGTCCACCAACGGTTGAGAATCTATTGAAAATTTGTACTGACATGTTCTTTTTTCAAATGTTGTGATAGTTGTACGTCTGTAATCGGCTAAATTGAAGCTGTTGGGGCTCCACAGACAGCTAATTTTTGCCTACAATTCGGCTACCTTTAGAGATGAAAAAGAAACTAGACATGAAACAAACTTATCCAGCAGAAGAATAAGGTGCAACTACGGGGGAGTATCACTATCAAATTTCTACAGAAATTATGTAATACCCAAAAATAAAATTGCTTACTTTTAAGATAAATTAAGATATTTAATTAAATGTGAAAGATGAAAAAGCTAGGGTTAGGAAAATTAGCATAAAAATGATAGTAAGTAAAATTACATTTTATGCTTAAAGGATATGTCACCTTCACTAGATATCCTCCTTAATCAATGATATTATTTAAATAAACCTTAATCAAAGAATATTATTAGATACAAATATGATTTTATAATTTAAAGTAGAGAAGCAATAAGAATGAGACACATGTCCCTATTTGATTAGTGACTAATTGTGATTAAAGTATAATTAGTGTGAGATTAAGGGATAATTAAGGTTTAATAATCATGATTAATTAAGTTAATCTTAAGGATTAGCTTAGTACTAATTTAGATTAATCGATTAAAGTATGGATGATTAAATGATGATAATTGAAGTATTTTAGCAATTAAAGAGACATATAAGGGCAAAATGGTAAACCTAAAAGGATAAGTTAGACTAAAAGATAAATTCATCCTAAACTCTATCTAAAAAAGGATAGAAATGGCAGAGTACCATTTTTGTGGCTGTAGAGAGAGAAATGGAGAAAATGAGCGAAAAAAAAGAGGAGAAAGTGTTTTAAAGAGAGAGAGTGAAAATTGAAGGGGAAGAAGTAGAAATTAGCTTCCAAATCTTTGAGAAAAAGTGTTCCTCTCATCAAGAAAAATCTATTGAGCTAAAAATCATGAGGTAATATTTATGTTATGCATGGATTAGATTAATTGTGATTAATGATATGATGGTTTAAGAATAATTATGTTTTTTTTAGAGGATTTATTGATGGTATGATGATTAGCTATATTGAGTTGTCGAAATTTGGAGGTTATGGTGTAACATTGCTAGTTGTAGCCTGAATATCCATCTAGAAAACAATAGAATTCTTTACCTGCAAGTCGGTCAAGCATTTGATCAAGAAAAGGCAAGGAAAATGATTTCTTCTTGTTATCTTTTGGAGCTTTCGATAAGCAATGCATGCTGCCAATCAGTAATTGTATGGGATGAAATTAGCTCATTATTTTTATTAGTCACCACATTTGTTCTACCTTTCTTTGGAACATGTCGCATCTAGTAACTTAATTACTTCTTTCTTTACCACTTCCTTGATCACTGGATTCAATCACCTTTGTCATTCAACTGATGGTTGACAATCATTTTCTAACAGATTTTTTTGCATGTGTACATTTGGATTAATTCCTTTGATATTAGCAATCGTCCAAGCAATAGTATGTCTAAATTTCTTTAGTATTTCAAGTAGTTTGACTTCTTGTTCATCGCTCAAACTAATACAGATAATAAGAGGTCAAGTATCACCTGTTCTGAGATAAGAATACTTTAAACAATGTGCCAATTGTTTAATCTTCAGTTGCAATGATTCTTCTATCAAGCATTTTAACGTTTGATATTCTTTATCTCCTATGTCGAGGGTTTCAGCAGTTTTTTCCCTAGGTTTCTTTAAGTTTGTGGATTAGATGAACCAATGTTCTATTCTTTTACAACAACTCACGATTCATTATTTTCCAGGAGATAGGATAGGTCAACCATAATGGCATAGCAATCTGAGGCTTCTTCCAGAAATTTCATCACATTGAGGACTTAAAATTTGACCTCCTCATTGTTACTCTCATAGTGAGTTCTCTTTCAATGTCAATCAGCATCCTTCTCGTGGCCAACAAAGGTCTTCCCAAGATGATACAGACTTCTTGGTCGACTTCACAATCTAATATAATAAAATCAGCCAGAAAAATAAGTTTATTGAATTTTAACAATACTCTTCGATTTTTCCTGTTATCCTATAGATTGATCAACAAATTGCAACCTCATTGTTATCTATCTTGCTTCTCCAACGTCCAACTTCTGAAAAATTGGCATCGGCATAAAGTTGATACTAGCTGCAAAGTCACATACAACTTCACTGATATGTTGATCTCCTATCGTGCATGGTATCGTGAATTTTGGGGTCTTCTATTTTTGGCAAAATTTTATTCTGGATGATATAGCTTCATTCTTTAATCATCACCATAGTTTTGAATTCTTTCATTTTCCATTTCCCGATAGAAATTTTTTCATAAACTTCACGTAATTTTGCATTTGTTCTAAGGTCGCAACAAGTGGATAATTGATGTGTAGTTGCTTAAGCATATTTTTGAATTTCCAGAATTGATTTTCTTGTTTCTGTAATCTCTGTGGAAAAAGTGGTAGAGGTTCTCAGTATGCACAATTTTCTTTTAATGTTGTACAGGTACTGTAGCTTTTGTAGTAACATTATGCTCATTAAACTTCTCTGATTTCCTTCTCCTCTCTTTCCTTTGGTATAATAGTTTCCATTCTATCGTGCGCAAAATGATGGAATTGCACTATTCTTTTTGTCTTTTTTTTTTGTGCTGGCTCAACAACATTCTTGTCAAAAAATTATTCATGGCTTGAGCAAGCCGAGTTACTTGATTCCCTTAATTCATGTGAGTAGCAACTTGATTCTGTATTATCGCACTGATATTTTGCAGTTCAGTCCTTTCCATAAATTTATCGAGGCTTTCTTGGGTGCTGCACCTCTCTCTGTTGACCATTGATAATTGTTGATGGCCATTTTATCCAATAGCTTGAAAGCTTCTGTGCATGTTTTAGATAAAATTGTTCCATTCGCTGCAGCATCTTAGAGTGATCTTGTCTGTCTGTATAGACCGTTATAAAAAGTTTCTAGTTGTACCCATTATATCACACAATGATTGGAACACTGTAATTCTTTGAACCTCTCTCATGCCTCATACAGGGATTCAAAGTCATATTGTTGAAAAATCATGATCTCCCCTAGTAATATCTGTTTACAAATTAAGTATTTTTACGCTATCAAATGGTGCGATTAGAAATTGTTTGAAGTGATACATGCTGAATTTGGAGTAGGAAAGGAAGGCAAATCGGAATATGAGATATGTCTATGTAAGATTAGTACCTAATCATCATTAAGACATAATTAGTGAAAATTATGGGGTCAATAAGGTTTACTAATCATGATTAATTAAGTTAACCCTAAAGATTAGCTTAGAACTAATGTGAATTAATTAGTTATGCTAAGTATGATTTAAATGATGATAATGAAGGTATTTTAGCAATTAATGGAACACGTAATGGTAAATAAATAAATTTTGCAAAACAGTATTTTCACCGTATTAACCATCTAGAAATATTGGAGAGTGATCAACCATTTTTGTGCTGAAGAGAGAGAATGGGTGAAAGAGAGAGAACTTGACATAAAAGAGTTTTGAGAGAGAAAATGAAAGTTGAAAGAAAATGAGCTAAAATTGGCTTCCAATTTTCTGAGGAGAAGTGTTCCTCTCATTAAAAAAAAATCTATTGATCTAGGAATCAAGAGGTATGACCTTATATTACGTGGTTTAGATTAATTATGGTTATACATATGATTACACTAAGGATAAATGAGAATTATGATATTATCAATGACTTTTTAAGCTGGTTATGAGTGGTAAACCTTAATTAAAAGTTTTACTCTATGGTTCTATTAATTTGTTAACCAATCATGTTGGTATATCATATATATGTTTATGAATGATAAACATTAAAAATTTATTGAGGTTGTGCCTATTTCATCAAAGTTGACTCAAAATTATCAATTCTGTGCAATTTTAGATTTCGTGTTTGAAACTAATGCTTGACTAATCCAATGTCCTAGAAATTTTAGTACGTCAAATTAGACACCTTTAGTGGGCTTTGGAATCATAGCATTTCATAGAGTGTATAGAACAAGTTATGATATTTTGAAGTTATCACAAAACAGGGCATTGATTCCAAAAATTGTGAATGATATTAGGTGATTGAGGTGAAGGTCATTCAAAATTGTACCTAATACTAGAAACACTTGCTAAGGATACCAAGGTAAGTGGTATTGTCGGTGTTTTGCCCTTGATTGGGTCCATATTATAGAACAATAGAACTTTTTTTTAATATGTTATTTTATGCTTTATATGTTAAGATGATATGTCGTATGAAATGATGTAGAAAAGTATAATTTGGGTTATGATATGATGGATTGTTGTTTCAATTTTGTAAATATTACTTGATTGCTCGACACAGTTATACCAGGTATGTTCACAAACATCACATGCATCATGTTTTATAGAAAGTTATGAACCATTTACATGCATGAGATATCATATGAAACATAATATGAAAATGGTCGTTTCGGATTGAGCTCGAATAACCAACAAAAGAGAAAGATAAAAGAAAGAAAGAAAAAGTTACGTAAATGTCATTGGAAAGGGGTTTGAGTTTGTTGTCCCCTTAGTGGACTCAAGCTTGTTGTCTCTCAACCTTTGGAATCGAGTTGGTTGTCTCCTTAGGAGGACTAAAGTTTGTGGTCTCTCGTTCCTTGTCAGGAAGCCCCAATGATGAGGAAGTATATAAATTAAAGGAAAGAAAGACCTAGAAAAAAAGTTTTATTATGCATATCACGTACATGTTCATGAATATGTTCTTGCTACGCTTTATGCTCATAGGTGAGTTTTATGATGTAGGTGAGAAAGACGTGCACTGAGAGGTGTACGAGATGGATCGCTTTGTTCATTAGGGTGGGTTGACACTGTTTGATCGGATTTTGACCTGTGGGCAAGGATTTCGAAGAATCATAAATAATGGTTAGGAAAAGAAGTTTTCAACTTTATATATATAGCTTGTAAACAATTTAGTGCACTTAATATGTTATAAATGTGTTTTAAGTAAATTTAGTTTTCATGATTGCCTTGAACTATGTTACGAGAAAGTTTTTTTTGCTGCAAGTAGAAAAAAAATGAATGAATATATTTTGAGTCAGGAAGGACGTTGCACCCCTCGCATTTGAAGATCTTTCTAAGAAGTTATTGAATTCAGGGGCAAAGAATTCAACCATGCATTCGCTCGGTCTGAGAGTGAATAAGAAAAGAGCTTTAATCATAGAATCTTGCAATTAAATGTTGTATCTTCGAACTAATTGCACAAAGATGTAAATTCTTTGATGTGCGCATTTGGTCTTCAGATGTTGTAACATTAAACAACCCAATAGTCCGTACCATCTGAAACATAATCAGCTTCCACCCGCACTTTACTTTATTATTCTCACGTAAGCAAATTTGGGATTTCGCCGTTCTAGATTTGAAATTGCATAATCCCAAATAGGTCATTGTTAAATCGATACTTGATTGTTCCCTTGAGGTGTGATTTGAGCATGTGTTTTTTCTTAAGAGTTTCTAATCCAATTGAATTTTGAATTTTGCGTATCCTTTCTCATAGTGTTCTCTCACATTATGGATAGTAGGAAATGAGCTCTTGGTTTCTTTCGGTGTGTATTAATTAACACCTAAAAAATCACAAAGAATCGTAAAAAGTTTTTGTTTTTAAATTTTTTTTAAAGTTGGAGTTAGTTATAGTGACAAATACTTCACAACATACAGGGACAATTTTCTAACGCAAGTGTATGTGTCGCAACTGTAGTAATAAAATATTGATCTTATGAGGACAAATAAATTTCCAATTAATAAAATAATTTTGAAATATAAAAAGAATAAATTTTTGATTTTTGATTTTCCTAAACTAATTAAAATAATTACAAAAAAAATAAAACTAATAAAAATATTTACAAAAAATAAAGTTACAAAAAAGTAAAGTGGTGGTCAAATTAAAAATTTAATAAAAACTTGATTATGCTTTTCTAAAAATAAAAATTAAAACTACTAATGATGTTGCAGCGGTTGTTACGACTGTTATCAGATTTGATTAAAACACTAATAAATCGAGGTTGACATCGCCTCTCGATTAATCCTTTCACTTCTACGAGTTTGACTTCATTGTATATGCTCTAACACAATTTTTCATTAAATCATTAATTGATTTCAAGCTATTTAATGAATTTAAACCTATATAAACTATGTCTTGACAAGACTTAGCATCCATCACCATCGTCTTTTCTAGGATATCACTCTTTTTTTGTAGTTGTTTCGCTCATTCTCGGACTAAACATCTTGCTCTATTCTTTTATTATTTCCTTGTGTAAGGCTACTAGTTTGACCCTCTAACATGCTCACCCTCATGTCAAGTTTTTTTTTTAAATTTATCTTTATATGGCTTTTTCATATGCCTCTAGATCAACATTTATTTGAATTTTTATAATACCAATGTATATATTAAGTGTTTTAAGATATCAAATTGTGCAACTAAAATTTGTTTGAAGTGATACATGGTGAATTAGGAGTAGGAAAGGAAGATAAGTGGAATATGGCACATGTCACTTAAGGATTAATGTCTAATCATGATTAAGACATAACTAGTGAAAACTATGAGTTACTAATCATGATTATTTAAATTAACCCTGAGGGATAGCTTAGAACTAATGTGAATTAATTAGTTAAGTTAGGTATGATTTAAGTGATGATAATGAAGGTCTTTAGCAATTAAAGGAACAAGCAATGGTAAAATTATAAAATTAATGGATAAATTTGGCAAAAAGGTAATTTTACCCCATGAATGTAACACCCGACTTTTCCAAGTACTGTAAGTTCTATCAATGTTGAATGATGAACAAAGTTATCTGATTTTAAAGGAGATAAGTTCTTTAAACGAGTTTAAGTCCTTCTAATGAAATTAAGTAGATTCGTTGATGAAACTATAGCAACAAGAATTTCTTGATTTGGAGGTTTGTAGAGAAAGTTATGAGTTTCGGAAACTTACAGATTGGTAACAACAACCGGGTTAAAGATCGATAATGAGATAGTTTCGGTTTTCCCATTTTATCATGCAACCAATGAGCTTAATTGACAAAGTGGTATTCTAAGAAATTTTTGAAGACATCAAAAGGAGAATATTGATAGGTTGAACAACTCAATAGGAGTTTTGGNTATATACGTCGGCATTTAGGTCAAAAGCAGAACATTACGAGTTTGACTAAGATTGTCAACCTTTGTTATGTTTAGGTGATTAAAGTTACCCATTGGAGCTTTGAAGACTTTGACACGACAAACTTAAGCAAGGAAGACATGTAAGTGAATCTCACTCTTGTTTGGCCCTTAAGTGGGACTACATCACAAAGAGAGTGTTAGGGTTTGTTTGGTAGATAGTAAGGAGTTACGTAAGATAAAAATGTAGGATATTATGTATTGATTCTGTTTGGGGTGCATCACACCGTGCACTGACCCAATAATATGGGTTTGATTGGTGTATGATTGCCATTGAATTGTGGATGTATGTATTTATGTATCGCTTAAGTACGTAAAGAATAAAAAAATAGCTATAGAAGTCAATGGACTTACCTTTGGAGACGAATGTGCTATGTTGATTGTTTTTAAGTTAAGCATGCTATAGAGAGATATGTTTACAAATACAGCATGAAATGTTATTAAGCATTGCACGAAAGTATCATGCATCATGTTTTATAAAGAATACGAAAATGTTTTCAAGCATGGTTTTCAAATGTCGCCCAACGATTGATGAGCGTGGTATGGAACACTCTCATCATTCATGCATGAATTGTACATAAAGGTTAAGAAACAAATCCGTGAGGGGATGGCGATACGTAACGCCCGAACGGACAGAAATTAAGAAATGCTATGAAACACCTCCGTGAGGGGATGGCGATACGTAACGCCCAAGCGGACAAGTGTTATGAAACGGATCTGTGAGGGGATGGCGATACGTAACGCCCAAACGGATAAAAGTTAAGAAAATGTCAATGAAATGTTAAGAAATAAATGAATATGCATGTTTTATGAAAAGTTCATGATCATGTTAGGCATGTAGGATCACCTGATTTCTTACTGAGCTTTAGGCTCATTGTTTAAGCTTTGTGATGTAGGTGATGAAGAAGAAGTTGAGGGTGATAACCCTCCATGTTTAATGTAGAATTTTCAGATCGGGATGAAGGCATTCCACGCTGAAGGTTTGAATCGTTAAGTGTCGACCCGTGGGAGATGTATGAAAACGAACAAGTACATGTTTTGAAAAGTTTATATATGTGTAAATAAAACGTTTTAAGTACTTAGTTTTGCTGAATACAATGTTATGTAAGAAATGTTTTGCAATGTATGTTGTATAACTTAATATTATTGACCACTACGATTTACGTTTTAAGTACATAGTTTAAGTTTTGTATGCATTTTATGAAGTAAAGTAAGTGACCAAATATTACATATGCTTTTCCTCTTAAGATTACTATTTTATTACTTACGTAAGGAGGATGTGACAATGAACCATCTAGAAATATTAGAAGTGGCTGATCATCAGCCATTTTTTGTGCTCAAGAGTGAGAAGGGGTGAAAAAGAGAGAAATTGAGAGAAAAGAGTTTCAGAGAGAGAAAGTAAAGGTTAAAGGGGAAGGAGTTGAAATTGACCTTAATCCTTTGAGGAGAAATGTTCATCTCATCAAGAGGAATCTATTGAGCTAGAAATCAAAATGTATGACCTTATATTACGTGGTTTCAAGTGATTAGGGCTATTCATATTATACAATAAGGATAAATGAGAATTATAAAAACATCAATGGTTTTGTAAGTTGATTGTTAGTGGTACATGAAAATTAGAATTTTTGCACCATGTTCGATTTATTTGTTAACTAATCATGTTGGAAAACCATGTATATGGTTACAAATGATATAAATTTAGAATTGGTAGAGGTTGTGCATATTTTATCAAAGTTGCCATAAAATTATCAATTATGTGAAATTAAATATTTCATGTCTGAAACTAATGCTAAACTAATCCAATACCCTACATCTTTTAGCAAGTTGAATTAGACACCTTGAGTGACATATGGGCGTTGAAATCATAGCATTGCACGCTATACCTAACAAGTTATGATATTTTAAAAGTACCCCAAAAAACATGACATTGCTTCTAGAAATTGTGAATGATTTTAGGTAATTTAGGTGAAGGTGATCCATAGTTTTACCTATTACTATAAATACTTGCAAAGGATAATGAAGGTAAGTAGTATTGCGTGTGTGTTTTGCCCTTAATTGGATCTACATCATAGAACAATAGGAATCGTTCTAATATGTTGTTTTATGCTTTATATGTCAAGATGAAATGCAAGTATAAAATGATGTAGAAAAGCATTATTCGATTTATGATACGATGGATCGGTTTTAACGTTATGAATATTGCTTAATTGCTTGATGTGTTTGTACCGAGCATGTCCACGAACATCTCATGCATCATGTTTTATAGAAAGTTACGAATCATTTACATGCATGAGATTTCATATGAAACATAAGATGAAAATTGTTGTTTTGGTATAAGCTTGAATAACCAACGAAAGAGAAAGATAAAAGAAAGAAAGATAAAGTTATATAAATATCATTGGGAAGGGGTTTGAGTTGGTTGTCCCGCTAGGTTGACTCAAGTTTGTGGTTTCTCAACCCTTTGAATTGAGTTGGCTGTCTCCTTAGCTGGACTCAAGTTTGTGGTCTATCGTTCTTTGCCACGAAGTCCCAATGAAGAGAAAGTATAGAAACTAAAGGAAAGAAAGACCACAATAAAAAGAAAAGAAATGCTTTACTTGTGCATATCGTGTACATGTTCATGCATATCTTATTCTAATTGTTCAGCCTTAGGCTTAGAGATGAGTTTTATGATGTAGGTGAAGAAGACGTGCATTGAGAAGTGTACGAGATGAATTGCTTTGTTCATGGGGGTCGTTGTTATTTTTTGAGTAGATTTTGACCCATGGGCCAGGATTTTGAAGAATTGTAAATAATGGTCAGGAAAAAAAGTTTTCAACCTTGTATAGATAGCTTGTAAATAGTTTAAGGAATCTAACATGTTGTAAATATTTTATAAGAAAAATCCGTTGCAAGTAAAAAAAAAAATTATTTCAAGCTAGGAAGGATGTTACACTTTCACCTATCCTCTTGATCAACTTTTATTTGACTTTCATTCTACTCATATCTCAATATAAGAAAAAAACATTAATAAGAAAATAAAAGAACCTCACTCACTTTCTCACATGTTTACACTCAATCAATATAGCTCAAACTCTTATTTCTCTTGAGAAATGACTTTTATAAAATAGTCTCACACTCTTGTCTTTTAACTCTCAATTTACTCTTTTAGTTCTTTATGTAAGAACTCAATTCAGGAAAAATGTTCAATAAGAAGATTAAACTTTTAAGCTAACATTTCAAACTTCCAAGATCGTCGAAGTCAAATAATTTTGAAAAAAATATTAGGATCCAATGAAAATGTATAATGAATAATGACGATTAGGAGTGGGACACAGGGTTTGGTTTGGTTTTTGACAAAAAATAACCGACCTCACGATTTTGGGGTTTGATCTATTAAACCCACAGCATATCTGATCGACTACAATATCCAAAGAATAACCAACCCGAATATTCAGGTTATGTTTGGTTAAGATTTGGTTAGTTAATTCAGATTGGGCTTTTGATTGGGCTTCGAGTTGGTCAAGTTTTTGCCTACTCTGCCTGCCAACTTCTTAATTCATAGAATCAATCTTACCTTTTTTAGACCTATTTCTAGGTTCATTTCATTGTTACATAAGACGTTTGAGTCAATACTAGCTGCTTTTTTTTTTTTTTTTTACATTTATGAGGTTTGGACAAGCTTCAAGAGTGGGAAGAAGAATAAAAGGGGCTTCAGGTGAAAGGAGGGAAGAAATGGGCCAGAAAGGGGTGATATTAAAAAAAGGATTACTCGGGCTGCATACAGAGTTTGCAACCGAAATTTGGAGGGGTTGTTTGTGGATGAGAGAAGAGCTTAACCTTAAAAAAATGAGGGTAAAAGCTTTGGGGAAATGGAAGTTGTGCAGAGGGAAGTATCGGGTGCCAAAAGGGTGGTTATCAGAGAAGAAATGGGGGATGATCGGAAAGTTGTAAGTCACCGGAGATGGAGATACGCTAAGGGGGATTACACTCTTACCCTAAGACCACGGGAGAGTGGCTGAAGACGTGTAGCATGGCCTAGCTTCTCCTAGCTCAGAAGGGGAGCCAAAACCTTGAAGGAACGCTCTCGGGTCGCCGGATATTACTCATCGGAAAACCGAGTCTTGGAGGTCGGAAACCGGCCAAGGAAAAAGATGCAAAAGCATACTTTTAGATTCAAATTCAACTGAGTACAATGATCCGTGGTGAGGGAGTTTTGATCTCCTTCACATGAGAGAAGAGAGCCCTAATCGGATGGCATGCTTACCCGATTTGGTGTGGCACAAAAGAAAAGGTGGGAAATGACCACCCAACATATACCCGATTTGGGGGAGACCAAGGGGAAGTGGTCCCCTAATTTGGTTCCCCTCCATCTGCTGCAAACCAACACTCCCGAAATGAAAACTCGTGCCAAAAGCTAAAAACCCACTCCAAACCCATAGAAACCCATGACTGGTAATGGAAACCCATGGGAAACCCATTTTGCAAACCCTAACCGTAAAAGTAAGTTGGTAAAGCTGAAACAAACACATTCAAAAGGCTGATAGTAAGACTTCCTTATCCCTTGGAATTGGGCTTGGACCAATGTCTTGAGGCTTGTGGACTCCAAAAAGAGGAAAGTGTTATTCCCGGGTAAGGCTCTTCTTGGACATGGGCTCTCGGTGATGTCATCGTTTGAAAAAGAAAAAGGTGTCAAATTTGAACTTTTTACCACTCTCTGGAAAGCTTGGGAAGTTGGCTACATTGCTCATGAAGACGTCGTTTTCATTGGCATTGAGGACGGCTATAAAAATGGCTGAGAAAGCATCAGAGGTCCAATTGTGCCGGATCCAAATGTGGTCCCATCTCCACCAAAAGGCATCCAACTTGGCGCCCTAAAATGGCCTCAAATGGCCATGAACAAAATATAAAGTTTTGTGCAAAAATTAAACCCTAAATCTGAGTGTTACATTTAATTTTTCCAAGGGAACATTCTCCCTCCTTCAAGGGCCACTTGGGTCATGGCTTGACTTCAAAAGGGAAGGATTGGGCTGCTCCATATCCACCTTGGTTGTCCTCTAATTTCTCATTCCTTCAAATGGCTCTTGAGCCAAGTTTTGACTCCAATTTGGTGAAGGCTTGGAGCCGACCAAAGTTGAATTCTTCAATGAAATAAGAAGCTACAAAATTAGCAAACATATTAGATAAAAGATTTATCGCAAGATAATTTTAGGGCCATCCATATCATGTCATCCTCCCGGGGTTGATAAGGATTTGTCCTCAAATCCAAAACCTTCTCAAAGATCCAATAGCCACGGTGTTCTCTATATCCACTCCTTTAGGACACCAAGACTTTACATTATCACCACACTTTAGAATGATGGAAAGTTGTAAACCATTTAACCACCAAAAAAAGTTCATAACCCAAAGTCGTCCATGTGGTTCTTCAATCCATTTAAATCCAACTATCAACATGACAAATTCATTCAAAATACACGAGGCATGCTGAGGTCATCAATCAAAAATTCATCCTCATAACCAATGTGCTTGTCATAAGGCGCAATACTTTCAAAAATATCATTAACGAGAAACCATGGATACCAAACAACACAAAAGTCACTTATCATTAAAGTTGATAGTAGGTAGAACCTTCTCGGCCCGAGCTCTAATAACCATGATACACTTGCCATCAATGCATTTCAATTTTAGGAATAACTTTGATGAATCTTCCCAAAGTAAACGTTCATCCCAAGTTAAAGATAACATCCAAAACATAAGGTTCGTTGAAAACTTTTCCATCTTAAAATAGAAAAAGAACCACGCACTTATATACTTCTCCTTGTTCTCAATCACATGATCAATCATAATCTTATTCCAAGGAAACAAAGCATTTTTAAAGGCCTTTGTACCAACTTCAAAATCACGAGTATTTAGTATCTCATCACACAAAACTTTTTTATCCAATGACCACGGTTCATATAGACAAAATGTATCCAAATTCAAAAAGCTTCTAAAATCATCATGCATAATTCCAAATGAGTTGTCCCTCATTAATTTCTCAATTTCACAATTAGAGAAAGCAAGGGTATAATTTCTTAAGAAAAGTTCCTTAACTCCAAAATTTGCATGCTCAAAAGCAACAACAAAATTCGCCTTCAAAAAGTTTATGTCCACACCACTAAAATATCCACTATCAAGCCAACCAATATCAAGAAGATAACTAAGAACTTGATCAAATGGATCATACCTCACGGCCATAACCTTTTGCGGTTTGGCAACTTCATCCTCTCAGTTGACGTGGCTATTAAGGTGTACCACTAGGAGCTCTTCATGCTCCATTGTACCATCAATCCAAGCAAACGAAGGTGCTGTCACTAAGTCTTCTTCATGTTCCTCTTCTTGGAAAGTCCCTTGTATGTGCTCCAAAAAAGGGCAAGGAGCATCGGATTCCAAGGAGGTGGGATTTTCCTTAAGAACAATAACATCCTCCACTTGCTCGGTTTCTACCTCCATAGGTTGTTGGAGTGTATTAGCATAGCTTTCAGCCAACTTGCAAAATTCATGGCGTGCTTCCCACAATAAAACTTTAATCTCATCTAACCACTCTAAGTTATCTGGTTTAAGGTGATCCGTATAGTGACTTTTTGCTCCAGAGTGAGCGAGTTTTCTATTTGGCAAAAATTTGTTTCTCATTAGATTCTTTAAGGCTTTCCAAGTTCTAACTTCATCTTCTCCATTTATAATTCTCTCCTCTTTGAGATCTTGCCACCAATTATAAGCGTCACAAGCAAAACTACTTGAGGCTACACGAACTTTCCCTATATCCGAGTAGTTATTACATGCAAAATGTCTTTCAACTAAATCCAACCAACAATAATATTCTTCATCATCAAATGCCCCTCTAAAGGAAGGAATTCCAACCTCAGAATAATTTCTCAAGTGATTAAAGGCTGGAAACCGTGAGGTTTGAAGTGAAACCGAAGACTCATCAAGCTTTCCACGGCTTCTTGGTACAGTTGACATATCTTTTCGTTTTGATCTACTCCCGGTAAGATTTAAGGTTGGCTCCTCTTCAAGTGTTCATTCTCAAACTCAAAAGTTAACCAAAATAAGATTCAAATGGAAGAGTGGGAAGGGATTGGAGGCTCTGATACCAAATGACACGATTCAAGAGTGGGAAGAAGAATAAAAGGGGCTTCGGGTGAAAGAAGGAGGGAAGAAATGGGTCGAAAATGGGTGATATTAAAAGAAGGATTTCTCGGGCTGCATACAGAGTTTGCAACCGAAATTTGGAGGGGTTGTTTGTCGATGAGAGAAGAGCTTAACCTCCAAAAATGAGGGTAAAGTTTTTGGTGAATGAAAATCGTGCTTCTTGCATAATTCCTTGGCTGTGTTTTTCGGCACCCAAGACTCGGCCCTCCGGTGAGTAATATCAGCGACTTCCGAGAGTTCTCTCCTTGGTGTTGGCTTCCCTTCCGAGCTAGAGTTAGCTAAGCCATGCTGCATATCTCCAGCCATGCCCCGTGGTCTCTAGGGTGAGTGTGCAATCCATAAGCTCTTCCTCCATCCCGGTTCTTTCCCAAGTTTCCGATCATCCCCTCCTTTCCACTTTTCCGGCAAGCTCTTTGAGCAGTCCCCACTGCCCTCTGCATAACGTCCGATTCCCTTGAGTTTTAACCCTCATTTTTGGAGGATAAACTCTTCTTTCTTCCCTCGACAAACCCTCAACATTGCAGCTCCAAACTACATATGCAACTTGAGAAATGCCTCTTCTAACTTCACCCATTTTCTTGAGTTTTCGGGTTTACCCTCTTTAACCGAGAGTATGTGATCTTTTCTTCCTCCACCTACTTGAATCGTGTCAGGTTTCGGCTAATTTCAACCACAATCTTCAATTCATAGGTTAAGAATCAAACAATGAACTAGCATATGCATAAATATTTTATGAAGATCAAAATACAACTGTCGAATTTAGAGACTTAGCTTACAATATTTTATAAAGAAAAGAATCTATTAATGAGATTCTACGATGAGCCCATCAGCTATGCTCAAATAGATTTTGGGTCTCATCAAATTCTAACAATCTCCAACTTGACATGATATTTATGAAGGAGATCCATAGTGTGTGCTCATCATCCCAACCCAAATCCAATCTGTACCTCTGATCAAATCATGTCAAAATATAAACTTATCTTCATATCTTACTCTTGAAGCATGCATATGATGCTGACAAAGTTTATGAGCATTTGAACTTTAATGATGACATCTTCAAATCCCATATAATGTTAACCCAAGTCAATGCAAATAAATATTGCATCTTGACCTAGCATATCAAATATGCTCTTAAAATCCTTGTATTTTCACTATTGCTATATGACCATAAAAAAATATCTTAAAATGTAAAAGATCTACTTCCAAGATCTCATTGCCTCAAAGACCTATTTTGTAATTTCTACTAAAATCTTTTCAAATCGCCCAAAATAAAAAATATTGAGAAATTCATAGCCCATTTAAATTTTAAACAAAAATATGATCTAATCTCAGATAAATGTGTTTCTAAATATGCACCAAATCATCAAATCTCCTCAAAATTCTACAAAAAAACCCCAAATAATTTTTTGAGAGTTTTTATCTTTCTAAATAATTTACATTTGCAAAGCATATCCTTGTGGCATTGTCAAAGTGAGAATGGAAAACAATAATGCAATTCTTTGGCAACCGGTAATTGACTAAACAATCATTTTCTGACAAACCTATTGCTCGAACGTACCTCGGCTCTGACGAACTCCTATCACATCATATAGGATTTAAAAGAGTAAACAATCATCTCTAATGGCAATTAATCGGTTGAAAAGAACAATTTTTCATGAACAACACATTGATAAAGTAAGCAATTTTTCTGACTTTGTTTTACCTATTTTTCCAAAAAAAAACTACAATTTTAATTTCCAAACTACTAAAGCAAAATTTGTTCGATCTGAGTACAAAACTCTTAACATTAATTTGATAGATTTTTTTTAGAATTGAAGGTAATAAAAAAAGAGAATAAGATGTGAGACATGAGATTTATGTGAAAAAACCATTTTCAACAAAAAACCACAAGGAAAATAATAAATTTACTATAAAGATTTGAATACAACTATTAAGTTTTGCGACTCTATCTTATATTAATTAATAGAAAAAATAAACTTCTAATGAGATTCTGCCACAGGTCAACCAACTTGGTGCATTTAGAACCTAGGTGACAACAAACTATAATCCATATTTCTTGATTTGGTCCTCTTTCTATATTACCTATTGCCATTCGAGCTGCAAACAAGAAAAGAACACTAAAATGAGAGTTCCTCCAAAATTTTTAGTTGTTTAGAAACAAACATCAATAATTGAAGAAAAAAGAAAAAACAAAGGCAAAAAAATAGGATTTTAAGCATAATTGTAATGAATTTTTTTTACGATATAGGTTTATCAACCAGTTATAATGTTCCAAGTACGACTTTAAATTAAGTTAGGGACTAGAGGTAAGTAACATTGCGTGTGTTTTATCATTTCAGAGACATACATCATAAAGTGCTAAGTTTTTATTATTTTATAATATGCTTAATGATATGATAATGAATTTGTACAATATTCAATGTTGGTTAGGAAGTTTGTACATTTTTATGATTTCTCATTATGATAAAAAATAAATTAGAATAACTTGTGTTAATTATATAAATTGCCCAGAGAATTTGATGTGTGTGCATGTGTGATCTTACTTGATAAAGTAAAGAAATTACAATAGGATATGTCAAAGATCTAAATTACCTCGAGATTTTGATGCATATGTAAATGTGATGTGTCTGTGATGGAACATTAGTGTTCTAATGATTCGAGAACATCCTCCGACGTCATCTAATTGAACACTAACATAATTACCTTTTGATTGTAGCAAAACCTTATCAATATAATGAGGGTCCATCACCCAAAGACTAATTAAGTTATCATGTTTAATTTCACTTAATTTCCTTTGCCATAAAGGTGGAGGGTGTAGCAAGGCAGCCATTTCTTAACTCGGTAGGGAAGCAAAAACCATGGACAACTCTCAAGGAAAACTCGGATATGACTCAATAAGAATGGCTTGAGTTTTGAGGGACGAAACTTACATCAATAAGGAGAGCTCAATGCTGCAATTTCTATTCATCTTAAAATAAAAATAAAGACATACCATAAAATAAAATGTTACATTAAATCGCTTCAAGGAATACAACATTTTCCTCCTTCAAGGACTGTGTGACACCTTCCTCGAATCGATACGACATTCTTCCATCAATGCATAGCTCGGGTAGAACAACTTGGGCTACACGTACATTCTCTCATATTCAAAGTGCAATATGAGTCTAAATAATCTCACTTAGTCATTTAACTTGATTATATTCTTGTCGTACGTCTAATTTTTAGCCCCCGTGGCTTAGATGGTCATGAAATCAAATAAACTTTCAATTGTATGATGTGTCTTTTATGAGTGAATATTATGATTGAAAGGCTGCTCACATTCAATAAATACATATTGACGTATAATCATTAACGAGTAAAACATGTGTAAAAAAGTCCAGACGTAACTAAGAAATCATAAATAATACAACACTCAATCATCCAAGTGTGGAGTTGGAGGTGGTGGTGAACTACATGATAAAGATGGATCCACCACCTCATCCCATCCTCTTTCACCAGCCCCATCTTCTTCACGTGCAACCTGTCAAATGGGTCTCGAGGCCTCCGATGCCTAATCAATTCATCTGCAGAAATAGAACCCACAAACTTCTTAATAAGCTTGTAGATCAACACACTACATTTATAGTTCTTCAAACCCCACCTCTGTACATTTGTCATATGCCTCAGCATCATGTACCACAATTTGAAGCATCGTCTAGTGTACAATATGTACATAACCTACAGATCAAAATTCACATAGAAATATAAATGGGGCGGGGAGCCACGTGGGGTCAGCCCCCAATGACCCCCTTGGTTATCACATAGTGTTGGCCCCCAATTACTTATGTCAGGGATGACTCTAAGGAGTGATCCCCCTGTGGTCGCCCCCCACTTTATTAAGCAGGGGGTTGACTATCAGGAATTCATATAATTCATGGAAATTAAAACGAAAAGCAAAGGGAGAGAATTTTGGTCCTCGCCGTCGAAAGCCGTTGTTCTCACAGCCTCGTTCCCCCACCGCCGTAATCCTCGTCGTGAACCTTTTCTTCGGATTTACACCTGAAGCTTGATCGTGAATCCCGTTCTCCAATTCTACACACCAAATTTGTGGTGTTCACCTTTCTTTAAGTATATTTCGTGCAGCTCCAGCAGATTTGAGAGTTGGTTGCGATTTGGAGGAAGATTTAGATAGGTTTGGAAAGTAGTTGAGATTAGGAAAGATTTCCAAATCTTCAAAGATATTCTTGTTACCAAATATGATTTAGAGTTGATTCTTCCTTCTTTTTCGTGATTCTTCCAGCCTTTATCTTCAATAATATTCTGCAATTGCATGGAAACGAAAATCCTGTGATAATAGAAAATATATGAAATATCAGGTAAAATCTCGTAAAAACAGCGTTACTGATGCTGTGGCTTCACTACAACATTATCCTTAAAAATCCTGCTTATTTCTAATTAAATTATTACAGATTCCTAACAATTTAACCACTAAAACCACATGAATATTAAGTCTTTTCGAGACTTAACACATCCTCAAACTTAAGCTATTGCTCGTTCTCGAGTAATGTCAATAAACAATCATAAAAATTTTCAGATTTTTCCACAAAAGATCTAACTCGAGACAAATAATCACAAATTCATAACTTTCCAACTCCTCTTAACTTCAGATAACCTCTCGATAGTATCTCCCCCAAAGTGAGTGTGTGCACTTATTACTATGGTCATTAACCTTCCCAAAAATCATAAGTTTCATCTCATAATGCTAGAATTCTCAATTCTTTAAACATCGTACAAATTCATACCTTGCACGTGCAAATTCAGTAAGATCCGAGCTTCATGACTTCAAGAGTGAGGAAGAATTTTTCTAGGATTTTGTAAATGAACTACTTACGTTATCATACCACCATTTATATAATTTTTGATTTTTTTGATTTAGCCGAGGTGGTATTTCAAACAGGTAGCTTATTTAATTGCAACGGAGTTCCTCCCATTGTTCCCTTTATTTTTTGATTCCACCCATCGAGTATCTGAAAGGCTTACTCGAGATTTGAAAGTGGATTGGGAAATTGCAAATACACTTCACCGTTCATCCACAAAGTCTCGGTGATGTGTCACTCCACGATCATCCACTTAAGTCTCAAAGAGTGTTATGTTTGTCCTTATTTTTGGAATTTTTATGCCTCATTTTTTTTCTTTTTTTTTTCGCTTCCCCAAACTTGTTACCATGTCACTCTTCACCTACAAATATAATTGTCTCAAGTATTTATTCGAGCTAAGTTTCAAAAATATCAAATTTAAACAGAACATGATAACTCTTAGGAAAATCGGGAAAGATGATGTTCAAAGAGATAATTTCGTGTAAAGAGGATCTCCTATGTTGAAGTGTGTCCTAAATTAATTAGACTTGAGTTGTCATTAATAAGTAACATCCATCAAGAGTTAGATAAATTAGGAAAATAAGTTCCATCATTGAACTATATGATTGCAAGCATTCTCGACTATTCGGATTAAGGGAAATATTCATTATATAATTTTTTTTTATTTCGGTACACCCCATCCCCAAACTTAAAATCGACAATGCCCTCATTGTCAATCCCAAAACAGAAATAGTGAACCGAAATTACACAAAATAGAAGCGTAAAAGGAGATAGAAGTAAACTCCCTTATGAAGATCTTTCGGATTCGCCATCGGTTAGGCCGCTTGGTTGGGCTTCATTATCGGCTTGATTCGGCAGTAGGTGGGCTTGCAGTTTCTCGAAAATATCCAGCAGGAAGTGCTGCTGGATTTCTATATGGCTCAGACGAGTTTCTATGAGATGCAGACTCGCAGAAACTTTGTCGGGAAACTGGGCTATTGGAAATGCTGCAGCTTCACATGCAGCATCGGGGGTAGGTGCACTTTCTTCTTCCTGTTCCTTGTCATTCTCCTATGAAATCCGGGCAATAGTAAAGGGAGTGATTGTACCTTTGTGTTGGAGCTTCCCCTCTGTATCCAGGACTTGAACTCCCGCACCAATACAGAGATCTGAAATTAGTGAGGGGAAGAGGAATTCACTTCCCTTCTTCTTGGCATTTGCGCAGATGCTCCAATAAATTATTCTCCCGACGTTAATAGGCTTGCCCGTCAAGATGCAGAATAGGAGGACGGCTCGCTCGCGGGTGACATGCTGCCCGTGCGAGGAAGGAAGTATCCTGGAATTGACTTCCCTTCTTCGCGGGTTAGCATAAAATTCTCTTACCAGAGAGAGAATTAGCTCTTCCGGCTGGGCACAGAAGACTGCCCAGTTTCAGTTTTTGATCGTGTTGGTGATGAACGCTGGATATTCCTTCATTGTGCTGGAGTCCAGTAAGAATCCTTTTTCTTCAGAGAATGTTCTCTTCTTAAAGTGAAGCTCGAAGTTGAGGCGAGCTTCTTCGGTAATAAAGGCAGGCTGTGCTGGCCGCCTAATTGCAAAACTCTTGGTCCGCGGAGATCTATGTGAGATCTGTTCTTGGACGGAGCTTGATGTTGTTGCTTTGGGCTTAGGTGCTTTTGGGATAGATGGTGCTAATTTTGGCTGGCTGGCTTTTGAGGTTCTTCTGGCTTCTCTTGTGAAAGGTACCTGAATGGGTACCTGAATTTTGGCAGCTTTATTGGAGCGCGTCGATCGGCTTGTTGGGGAGGATGATATAGGCTTCGGATTTGGAGTAACGTCCTTAGTTCTCGGCGGAGGTGGAGTAGCTTGACTGGTCAGCGGTGATGTAGATACCGGATCTTTGGTAGCTCTCTTCTTCATGATGAAAGATATTGGCGTGACGGATTGAGGAGAGTCTTCTCGTGCTGGCATTGTAATGTTGGACCAATCGCCCCATTTTCTTTTCCTGATCAGTGGCACCGGATCGTCGGATTCTGTTTCCGAATCAGACGATGGGATGATGACCGGTGCATCCTTTGATGGGGGTTTCTTTTTAGCTGGACGGTTAGAAATTCTGGCAGATGTTCTGGTGGCCTTGTCTTTGGTTGTAGGCTGCGTCTGTTTCCTCTTCATCAGTGGTGGTGGGTCTTGTACAATTGTTGGCGACGGGTGTCGCAAAATCGGTAGTGACCCCGGCCTTGTTCCCTGTAAAATCGGAGAAGGGGAAGCAGTGAGATGTACCTCTGGGATCAGCTTAGTGAACGGCTGATTATCTTTGGTTAGCGGTGCAAAGTTTCCTCGTGTTGATACTTTCTGGGTTGGTGGCCATCGGGTTGCCAATTTTTCTCGCCTCCTGTAAGGTATTTTTTATGATGGTCCTGGTTCTGTCTCGAGAGGATATATGTCTTCTTCTACTGTGTCCTTCCATGGCAGGTAGAGGATTGGTGCAGGATCCATCGGAGATTTTTTCTGAGAAGTCTGGGTGAAGTTTTTGGCGTTGTCCCGAATGATGTGGCTTTACCTGCGTTTTAAAGATAAACAGAGGCGGTGGAAATAAAATTTTAGGTCTGAGTTTACCGCCTTCTTAGAAAATTGCAGCGGTAATTTTCATTTTCTTTTCCCCCTTGGGTCTCGCCTACTCAATTTTGATTGGGCCAAGCTTTTCTCCCTTATCTCTTGTTTCTTTTTCCGATTCATTCTGGTCGTTCTTCCTATCGATGTTGTGACATCGATCACCGCATGAGGCTATTATACCTACAAAATAATAAGAAGAAAATCAATGCTTAGTAACATAAAAATAACAATAAAAATAAAACGAGGGTTGCCTCCCTGTAACGCTTAATTTAACGTCCTTAGCTAGACGTCTTTCTTTCATTCAACAGCATCTTCTAAAGTTACGGAAACACAATCATCTTCCTGCACATTTGTTTCAACATACGGTTTAATTCGTTGTGCGTTGAATTTGAAATTCTTCCCAGTTTCTTCATTACGAAGTTTGATAACTCCATAAGAATTTATAGCAGTGATCAAATATGGTCCCGTCCATCTTGATTTTAATTTTCCCGGGAAAATCTTCAACCTTGACTCATATAAAAGCACCTTTTGCCCGATGTTAAAGAATCGTTCTTGGATGTTTCTATCGTGCCATCGCTTGACTTTTGCTTTATAGATTTCTGCATTTTTGTAAGAGTTGAGCTTGAATTCTTCTAATTCATCAAGTTGCAATAATCTTTCCTCCCTTGCAGCTTTTGCGTCCATGTTTAACTTTGCAACCGACCAATATGCTTTGTGTAATAGCTCGACTGGTAAATGACAAGGTTTGCCGAATACTAGTCGAAATGACAATGTTCCTATTGGAGTTTTGAAAGCCGTTCGATATGCCCATAAAGCATCTGGTAATTTCTCAGCCCAGTCTCTCCTTCCAAAATTAACAACTTTTTCCAGTATTCTCTTGATTTCCCGGTTGGATACTTCAGTTTTCCCATTCGCTTGTGGGTGGTATGGTGTCGTAACCTTATGTTTGACTCCATATTTCTCCAGTAATTGTTTGAATTTTTGGTTGCAAAAGTGGGTTCCTCCGTCACTAATGATTGCTCTTGGTGTGCCGAATCTTGTAAAAATATTCGATGTAAGAAGCATGTGACAACCGTTGCATCATTAGTGGGAAGAGCCATAGCTTCGACCCATTTAGATACGTAGTCAACAGCCAGCAGGATGTATTGATTCCCATAAGATGACGGAAAATGTCCCATGAAATCTATACCCCACACAACGAACAGTTCGACTTCTAGGATATTTGTCAGCGGCATCTCATGCTTTCGTGATATATTTCCCATTCTTTGGCATCTGTCACAAGATTTTACAAATTCATTTGCATCTTTAAATAGAGTTGGCCAATACAGACCTGATTGGAGGACTTTTAGCAGCTGTTCGGGTTCTTCCAAAATGTCCTCTGTATGGTGCTGCATGGCAATGCTGCAGCACTGATGCAGCTTCTTGTTCTGGAATGCATCTTCTCACAATCTGATCCGCACATTGCTTAAATAAATAAGGATGGTCCAAATAATAGCTCTGGACTTCATTAAGAAATTTTTTCCTCTGTTGATAGGTGTAATCAAAAGGGATGATCCGGCTTGCTAAATAATTAACAATGTCGGCATACCACGGGAGTGCCTCAGCTTTGAAAATCTGTTCGTCTGGGAAAGTCTCTGTAATGGGTAAGTTATCTTTCTGTGATTCCTCTTTCTCCAATCGTGATAGATGATCGGCTACCTGATTTTCCGTTCCATTTTTGTCGATGACTTCTAGGTTGAATTCTTGAAGCAGTAGAATCCACCTAATTAAGCGCGGCTTGGCATCCTTTTTAGACATTAAATGTTTGATCGCAGAGTGGTCGGTGTGCACTATTACCTTCACACCAACTAAATATTGTCTAAATTTTTTGAAGGCGAATACTACTGCCAGTAACTCCTTTTCAGTTGTCGTATAATTCCGTTGTGCTTCGGATAATGTCTTGCTGGCATAATAGATTGAATGGAAGGTTCAATTATGTTTTTGACCTAGCACTGCTCCCATCGCGTAATCACTAGCGTCACACATGATCTCGAAAGGTTTTTTCCAATCCGGAACAACGATGATAGGTGCTGAAGTGAGCTGTCGTTTTAATTCTCGAAAAGCTTGCTGGCATGCTTCATCAAAACAAAATACTTTGACATTTTCCAGTAATGCGCAAAGTGGTTTGGATACCTTTGAGAAGTCTTTGATGAATCGGCGGTAAAAACCGACATGGCCTAAAAAGCTTCGGATTCCTTTCACGGAGGTGGGTGAAGGTAGCTTTTCAATAACTTCAATCTTGGCTTATCAACCTCCATCCCTGATTTGGAAACTCGGTGTCCAAGAACAATTCCTTCTGTTACCATAAAATGACAATTTTCCCAATTTAGAACTAGATCTGTCTCGGTGCAGCGTTTTAATACTACTTCCAAATTCTGTAAGCATGTGTGAAAAAAATCTCCAACCATAGAAAAATCATCCATAAATATTTCCAGAAAATCTTCAACCATGTCCGAAAATATGGACATCATGCAATGCTAGAACGTTGCTAGAGCATTGCATAACCCGAATGGCATTCGTCTGTAAGCGAACGTGCCATAAGGACAGGTAAACGTCGTCTTCTCCTGATCTTCTGGTAGAATTACAATTTGATTGTAACCTGAATATCCATCTAAGAAACAATAAAACTCTTTATCGGCTAGTCGATCGAGCATTTGATCGATGAATGACAAGGGAAAGTGGTCCTTCCTTGTCATCTTGTTGAGCTTCCGATAGTCCATACAAACTCGCCAACCTGTAACTCTGCGGGTTGGAATTAATTCGTTATTCTCATTGGTCACCACAGTTGTTCCTCTTTTCTTTGGAACACATTTTACCCATGAACTATCCGAGATTGGGTAAATAATACATGCGTCTAATAGCTTGATAATTTCTTTTTTCACCACCTCTTTCATGATTGGATTTAATCGCCGTTGTCCTTCAACTGATGGCTGGTAATCATGTTCAAGCAAAATTTTGTGCATGCAAATACTTGGACTAATTCCTTTGATGTCGGCAACCGTCCAAGCAATGGCATGTTTATATCTCCTTAATATTTCCAGTAGTTCGGCTTCCTGTAATTCATTCAATTGAGAAGAAATAATAACAGGTAAAGTGTCACCTGTTCCGAGGTAACCGTACTTCAGATGCTGCGGCAATTGCTTTAATTCTAGTGTCGGTGGTTCTTCTATCGAGGATTTCATGACTCGATATTCCTTCTCATCCCTGTTGAGGGGCTCAACGTCTTGCCCCTTGGGTTTCTTCCAAGTTCGAGGATCGGACGAATCGAACTTGAAATTCTTTTCTGCAGCTCGGGGCACAATTTTGTCTAACAAGAAACATTCATTTTCCGAAACGAAAAAACAGTCTTCAGCTTCTGCATGGCATTTTAGTGCGTTCAGGACATTGAACGTGACTTCTTCGTTGTTGACTCTCATTGTTAATTCTCCTCGTTCCACATCAATGAGAGTTCTGCCTGTAGCTAAGAAAGGTCTTCCTAAGAGGATCGGGACCTCTTGATCGACTTCGCAATCCAGAATGATAAAGTCGGCTGGGAAAATGAATTTGTCGACCTTTACTAGCACGTTTTCAATTATTCATTCGGGATATCCAATGGATCTATCAGCAAACTGAAGTGTCACTGAAGTTGGCTTGGCTTTTCTGACATCTAATTTCTTAAAAATCGACATCGGCATCAAATTAATGCTAGCTCCTAGGTCACATAGAGCTTCGCCAACGTATTGATCTCCTATTGTGCATGGAATTGTAAATTTACCTGGACCACGTAGCTTTGGCAGAATCTTATTCTGAATAATGTAGCTGCATTCTTGTGTCATCGCCACAGTTTCGTATTCCTCTATTCGTCGCTTCTTTGATACGAGATCTTTCATAAATTTTGCATAATTCGACATTTGTTCCAAAGCTTCAACCAGTGGAATATTGATATGTAGTTGCTTTAATACCTCCATGAATTTCCCAAATTTTTTGTCCTGTGTCTGCTTTTGTAGTCTCTGAGGAAAAGGTGGTGGAAGTCTTTCAACTGACGTACTTTTCTTTTAATGCTGCTTTGATGCTGCAGCATTAATCGTAGTTTTAACTGTATTACTTCGTTCTGCGACTTCCTTTCTATCTGCCTCTGTATTATTCTCCGTAATCTGTTCCTTGGGGTTTATTTCTGGATCTTTAACAGTTTCCACTTCTCTGCCGTTGCGCAAAGTGATGGATTTACACTGCTCTTTCACCTCTCGTGTTGGCGTTTCGGTGTCGCTTGGCAACATTCCTGATGGTCTTTCCTTTAATGCGAGCTCGAGCTGACCCACTTGATTTTCCAGATTCCTATGAGATGCGACTTGATTCTGTAAGATCGCATTCATGTTTTGTATCATCAGCTCGGATCTTTCCATAAACTCATTGACTTTCTGTTCGAACGGTTTAGATTGCTCAGGTTGTTGTTGGCGGTTTTGTTGAGTAGGAAATCCTTGGTTAAACCCTTGTTGTGCAGGCTGAAAGTACTGATTCTGCATTCGTGGTTGCTGCTATTGGCTCCACTGATTGTTTGGTTTCCAACCTTACGTAAAATTATTTCGATTGTTTCCCACAAAATTAACTGCTTCGGGATTTGACGGACAATGATCGTAAATATGTTCTCCCGAACAGTAAGAGCATGATATACTTTTGACAGGTTATGGGTTGGCTTGCTGCATGTTCAGATTCTTGAGAGTGTTGTTGAGTGTAGTCATTTGAGCAGCTAAGGCCATCACTGGATCAAGATCTAAATTTCCAGGTTGGTTATTTCGTCGATGCTTTCTTCGGTGCTGCAGCTCTCTCTGTCGGCCATTGATAATTATTCGTAGCCATGTTTTTCCAGCAGTGAAAAAGCTTCCGCTCATGATTTGGATAAAATGGCTCCGTTTGTTGCTGCATCTAAAAGAGATTGAGTCTGTCCATGTAATCCGTTGTAAAAAGTTTCCAGTTGGACCCATTCTTCAACACCATGATTCGGACATTGTCGTAGCAATTCTTTGAACCTCTCCCAAGCTTTATACAGGGATTCAGTGTCCTGTTGTCTGAATATCATGATTTCCCCTCGTAGTTTTGTGTTCTTTACCGGTGGAAAATATTTTAGCAGAAACTTCTTGGCTAAATCCTCCCAAGAAGTTATAGAATTTGGCGGTAAAGAATTCAGCCATGCTTTTGCCTTATCTCGGAGTGCATATGGGAATAGTTTTAATCGGAGAGTCTCTCGATTGACGGCTGAATCTTCGAACGAATCGCATAGGGAAGTGAACTCCTTAATGAATGCGTTCGGTTCTTCGGTTGCTGAAACATTAAACGTACCGATGGTTTGCAACATTTGAAACATAATCGGCTTCAACTCGCACCTCACTTCATTGTTTTCCGGTCAAAAAATTCTAGGATTCAACCGTTCCAAATCTGGAATTGCATAATCCCGAATAGGTCTTTCTTGTGCATGACCGTGATTTGCTCGTTGGAATGCGTTTTGAGCCATTGGTTCTTCCTTCACCGCTCCGCTTTGATTTAGATTTTGGCGTCTTCTTTCTCGGAGCGTTCTTTCAGGCTCGAGGTCGTAAGGAATGAGCTCTCGTTCCTCGTCGTTTTGCATAAGCACCTGAAAAATTAAGAAAAACCGTAAAAATTCTTTTTTTTTTAATTTTATAATTTTTAAAGTTAGAATTAGTTATATTCACAAATACTTCACAAAGAAATCTAAAAATAAAAAATTTTCGTTCTCCCTTGCAACGGCGCCAAAAACTTGTTGCTTGAAAATGTAATCGCTAAAACGCAAGTGCACGTATCGTAACGTAGTAATAAAAGTATCGATCCCACGAAGACAAGTCAAATCTCTAATTTAAAGAATAAATTGCAAAGTATCATAAAGAATAAAGAATAGCCTTAAAGGTTTGATTTTTATATTTATCTTACGGGTAATTAAAGTATCTAATTAACAACCTAGATTAAGCAGAAAAGTAAAGTTGGTGGTCGAATTGAGAATTCGTAAGAATCTCAACTAGGACTTTCCGTAAATTGATTTACTTAAACTGTCATCGGTGGGTGCTGCAGCATTAGTCACAGCATCAGTTAGTTCCGGTCCGAACACTAATAAATCGGGGCTGGCGTTGCCTCTATGGTTGGGTTTAAGAACAAGTTCGATATGACCGCACTAGGTTGGAATGAACATGATGAAAACACTCCTAAAACGTGTCACTCGATTTAACCACCTAATGGTTTTAATACACGTCTTAGCAACACGCAAGGGCGTATTGTCGTGTTGCCCTAGATGATATCAATGCAAAACTATAATTGTCAGGTTTAACACTTAGCAAACACGCAAGAGCGTATTGTCGTGATTGCTCGAGGGATAATTACAACAAAGCAAAGATATTTAAATACTTATTAAAATAAGTTCTAAAAGATAGCATGCAATTTCATTAAGCAAACCAATGTATGAAAAATCCTAATTTTAACTCAAACGAAATAGTTATAAACTAACTATCAGGAGTTCATATAATTCACGGAAATTAAAACGAAAAGCAAAGGGAGAGAATTTTGGTCCTCGCCGTCGAAAGCCGTTGTTCTCACAGCCTCATTCCCCCGCCGCCGTGATCGTCGCCTTGAACCTCTTCTTCGGATTTACGCCCGAAGCTTGATCGTGAATCCTGTTCTCCAATTCTACACACCAAATTCATAGTGTTCACCTTTCTTTAACTATATTCCGTGCAGCTCCAGCAGATCTGAGAGTTGGTTGCGATTTGGAGGAAGATTTAGATAGGTTTGGAAAGTAGTTGAGATTATGAAAAATTTCCAAATCTTTAAATATATTCTTGTTTCCAAATATGATTTAGAGTTGATTCTTCCTTCTTTTTCGTGATTCTTCCAGCCTTTATCTTCAATAATATTCTGCAATTGCATGGAAACGAAAATCCTGTGATAATAGAAAGTATATGAAATATCGGGTAAAATCTCATAAAAACAGCGTTACTGATGCTGTGACATTGCTACAACATTATCCTTAAAAATCCCGCTTATTTCCAATTAAATTATTACAAATTCCTAGCAATTTAACCACTAAAACCACATGAATATTAAGTCTTTTCGAGACTTAACAAGGGGGTTGACTGCAGGCTCATCCACATCCTTGCCCCTATTTAAGCTATTGGTGGTGTGACTCTAGGGTGGAGTCCACCTCACCCCTCGCATGCTTAAGCAGGGGCTAGGGTGGGGAGCTTGCCCCTGAGCTTAGCCATCCAACGACTTGCAAATGGTTGACTCTCACCGTGGCTCTGAGTGATGGTGAGTTCGCTCGGTCGATTTCTCGTCAATATTTTTTTTATCATTTTTAAAGTTTAGGATTTTTTCAACCTATTGAGATGTGGATTGTTGACGCTCACCCTGCCACCGAGTGATTGTGAGTTTGCTAGGTCGCTCCCCGGCCATGATGTTTTTACCTTTTCAAATTTTAAGGTTTTTTCAGTCTTATTTTTTCAAAGTTCAAGATTTTTTTAATTTTCTATCCTATTAGGAAAGATTGAATTCTCCTCTACTCGTGATGTCAAAATTCCATTATGTTAAAAAATAAAATATTTTTCTCATTATTTTCTCCTCCACCGTTTTGCTATTGAATGATCCAAACCAAGAGTAGGACTGCGGTGTTGGTTTTACAGATAAAATGAACTAAATTTTGGCAGATTAAAAAGATTGATATTTCGAGTGAAAAAAGCACTCTTTACAAATGATGGGTTGTCTTAAATTGAAAAACGAGTAAAGTTGACTAAAAATAGCAATGATATATGCGCTGATGACGGACAAACGTGTTATAAACATATGATTTCACATGAAATCTAAGCTATACTGATTTTAATGAAAATAAACATACTTGTTAGAAAGAATAAATAATCATTTTGAATTTATTGTCAATGAAATGTTAATCATAAATATAATTAACTTATCCCCTCCGTGTATGCTAATTTTTGGTTTTATGCAACCATAAGATCTAAAACTTTCTTCCCTTTTAACATTATTAAAATATAGAGAGAGTACCATTTGTCTTTTGATCTTCAAAAAAATCCAACGCTTAATCGAAAATCAAATTGTGCAATACTTGATGATAAAATCCAATTCGACGCAATCGACTATCTGAATTTGACGGTGTGACAAAAAATGCATTTGTAAGATAATGACAATTGGATCCAATTCTCAAGATATCATCAACACACCTAAAACTAGTAAAAAAATTCAAGTTTTACAAGAAGTGTCCAAAGAATATGAGATACTTGAATCAATTTCATAAGGATCCTCTAAAGCCTAAATCAATATGTTTTGCACATAGTCCTCCAATTCTACTACATGAACTATAAAGCTTGCAAGCTTTGAAGAAAAGGAATAGTTACATGATACCGATGTATTACACACTTTGACGGATACAAATAAATATAATAAATAATTATTTATATTATAATAAATTAGTTGTATTTTAATTGAATCAATTGATATTTGACCGGTTAGAATGTGTAATAATAAAATAAGAAAGTAATTATACCATTAAGAAAGTATTTTTATTTTTCATTTTATGGTGACAAGAATAAAGAGTTGAAATTAGTAGAAAAAATGGCACTGGCGCTGTCCTGTCACACTTCACCGACCACGGCGAGGTCAATGATGTAATTCAATCGGGAAGGTCAAAAATAGGATCACAACTTTTCGCGGCATTTTCTTCATTAGACTCCGGCGAAGAGGGAGAGCCAGGAGCCTAGCAAAAACCTCGAGCACCTTCGTCCGCCGTTGATTTCCCTGCTCTGCCGCTTCCAAACAGCTGCATAACCTCAACATTCCATCTCTCTCTTCTCATTTCTTTATCCCATCGCTTACAAAGATCTCAACCAGAAATGGAAATGGCTCTCTCCGATAACCGTCATCCATCTCTGATCCCCGCCTTTCTCTACTCGGCTTCTCCGACATCGTCTTTTTCTTCGCCTAAAAGGCTCTTTGATTTGAATTCCTGCGTGAACGCGACTGTCCGATTGCCTGCATCAACCCCGCCGAGCGATGTGGCACCCACGAGGTTCGTGATTCCTGCTCCGAGGGAGAAGATTGAGATGTATTCTCCGGCTTTCTATGCTGCGTGTACCACTGGTGGAATATTGAGC
>QAOC01041131.1:29231-55295 GCA_003255005.1 Begonia fuchsioides | reverse complement strand
CATACTCATGCATTGCATTTTATAGTTATGCTATTTACTGAGCTTTAGGCTCATAGTTTAGGCTTTGCAATGTAGGGAATATAATGGAGGAAATTGTACCAATGACTGATCATGAAGATAGAGCAGAAGAGTGTCCAAATGATATAGTTTATTGAGCAACGACTGACGGGGATTGATGTATGACACACACAGATATTTTTTAAAAATGTTTTGAGTATTTTGAAGATGTAATTAAATGTATACCCTTATTTTCGTGTGATGGATTTCAAAGCTTTTGAAATGAATGTATTTAAGTTTGAACCATAGTCTTCCGCTGTAAGTTTATGCTTATGTATTTTTGATAAAAGGTGGAAATTCAGATGTTTGTTTACAAAGAAAGTATGTATGTTTTAATTTGACATTTCCCTTGTAAACTATTTTATAAGCTAAATTAGTTTTAGAAATTTAAAGAAACGAGTTTCTCCAAGTAGTAAAGTAAGTATGTAAGTTATGTATGTAGTAACGGACCGGTTCTCGGGTCGTCGATAAAGTAAAGTAAAGTCAAGTAAGTCAAGTAAGAACAACAAGTGAGCGGCGTCCTGGGAATCGGGTCGTTACAAAAAATAACCATCGCAAACTTCGATCGCTATGTAAAAGCGTGGGAATGACAAGGTAATAGAAAGACATTTTGATTACTTGGTCACAAAGTAAACTTTTTTAAACATCCGGTTCGGGCTCCAAATTGTGCAAAAAGTTTTATTGCAACCTAAAAATGTTATGACAAGAGTTTTTTGTGCTTTTACACACGTATCTGTTGTTAAAACGAGTATAGAGAAGAAAAAAGGCAAAAAAAAATGCATTTTTTGCATTCATTTTAGGGGCTGGTTACTTGTCTGAATAGACCCGTTCCGGGTTTCAAGAGGAGCCAATATTTGTCCTCCGATGTCAAGTGTATGTATGAGGGGAAAAAGTAAGAAAAAGTAACCATCCAAAACTTCAGTCGCTATGTAAAGGCGTTGAAATGACAAGGCAATAGCAAGGCATTTTGAATACTTGGTCACCAAGTAAACTTTTTCGTCGTCGGGTTTGGGCTCCAACTCATCCCAAAAGTTTAACAAGAGTAGTTGGTGCTTTTACGGATGTATCTAGTGTGAAAACGTGTACAGATAAGAGAAAGAGGGAAAAAAGTATTTTTTTGCACTAATTTTAGGGGCTGGTTACTTGTTTGAATGGACCCGTTCCAACTTCCGAGAGGAGCCAATCTTTATCCTCCGATGTCAAGTGTATGTATGAGTGGAAAAAAGGAACAAAAAATGACCATCGAAAACTTTGGTCGCTATGTGAAGACGTGGGAATCACAAGGTAATAGCAAGGCATTTTAATTTCTTGGTCACCAACTAAACTTTTTTAAACGTCGGGTTCAGGTTCAGGTTCAAATTGTCCCAAAAGTTTAATTTTAACATAAAAATATTATAACAAGAGTGGTTGGTGCTTTTACACACGTATCTCGTGTTAAAACGAGTACAGATAAGAGAAAGAGGGAAAAAAAGGCATTTTTTTGAAATAATTTTATGGCCTTGTTACGTGTCTGAATGGAACCGTTCTGTATTCTGAGAGGAGCCAATCTTCGTCCTCGGCTGTAAAGTGTATGTATGAGGGGAAACAAGTAAGAAAAAATAATAATCGGAAACTTCGGTTGCTATGTGAAGACGTGAGAATGACAAGGTAATAGCAAGGCATTTTGATTACTAGGTCACCAAGTAAACAATTTTCAAAGTCGGGTTTGGGCTCCAAATTATCCAAAAAGTTTAATTGCAATATAAAAAAGTTATAACAAGAGTGGTTGGTACTTTTACGCACGTATCTGGTGTTAAAACGAGTACAGATAAGAGAAAGCGAGAAAAAGATGCAATTTTTTGAAATAATTTTACGGGCTTGTTACTTGTCAGAATGGACCCGTTCTAGGTTTCGTGAGGAGCAAATTTTTGTCCTCGGGTGTGAAGTGTATGTATGAGGGGAAACAAGTAAGAAAAAATAACAATCGGAAGCTTCAGTCGCTATGTGAAGGCGGGGAAATGTCAAGGCATTTTGATCACTTGGTCACCAAGTAAATTTTTTTCATCGTCGCGTTCGGGCTCTAAATCATCCCAAAAGTTTAATTGCAACATAAAAAAGTTTTAAAAATAGTTGTTTGTGCTTTTACGGACGAATCTTGTGTTGAAATAAGTACATAGAAGAAAAAAAGGCAAAAAATGCATTTTTTTGCATTAATTTTAAAGGCTGGTTACTTATCTGAATGGACACGTTCCGGGTTTTGAGAGGAGCCAATATTTGTCCTCCGATGTCAAGTGTATGTATGAGGGAAAACAAGTAAGAAAAAATAACCATCGAAAACTTTGGTCGCTAAGTCAAGGCGTTGAAATGACAAGGTAATAGCAAGACATTTTGATTACTTGGTCACCTAGTAAACTTTTTTCAACGTCGGGTTCGAGCTTCAAATCATGCCAAAAGTTTCATTACAACATAAAAAAGTTATCACAAGAATGGTTGGTGCTTTTACGAACGTATCTGGTGTTAAAACATGTACATATAAGATAAAGAGGGAAAAAGATGCATTTTTTTGCACTAATTTTAGGGGCTTGTTATTTGTCAGAATGGACCCGTTCTAGGTTTCAAGAGGAGCCACTCTTCGTCCTCGGCTGTGAAGTGTATGTATGAGGGAAACAAGTAAGAAAAAATAACCATCAGAAACTTTGGTTGCTATGTGAAGGCATGAAAACGAAAAAGGTAATAGCAATGCATTTTGATTACTTGGTCACCAAGTAAACTTTTTTCATCGTCGTGTTCGTGCTCTAAATCATCCAAAGAGTTTAATTGCAACATAAAAAAGTTATAACAAAAGTGGTTAGTGCTTTTACAGACCAATCTGGTGTTAAAACAAGTACATATAAGAAAAAGAGAGAAAAAAAGCATTTGTTTGCACTAATTTTAGGGGCTGGTTACTTGTCTGAATGGACCCGTTCTGGGTTTTGAGAGGAGCCAATCTTCGTCTTCCGATGTGAAGTGTATGTATGAGGGGAAACAAGAAAGAAAAAATAACCATCGGAAACTTCGGTCGCTATGTGAAGGCGTGGCAATGACAAGGTAATAACAAAACATTTTGATTACTTGGTCACCAAGTAAACTTTTTCAACGTCAGGTTAGGGAAACAAATTATCCCAAAAGTTTAATTGCTACATAAAAAATAATAACAAGACTCACTAGTGCTTTTACACACGTATTTGTTGTTAAAACGAGTACATATAAAAGAAAGCAGGAAAAAAGGAATTTTTAGCACTAATTTTAGAGGTTGATTACTTGTCTGAATGGACACGTTCTGGATTTTGAGAGGAGCCAATCTTCGTCCTCCGATGAGTAGTGTATGTATGAGGGAAAACAAGACAGAAAAAATAACGATCGGAAACTTCGGTCGCTATTTGAAGACATTTTGTTTACTTGGTCACCAAGTAAACTTTTTTCAACGTCTAGTTCAGGCTCCAAATCATCCTAAAAGTTTAACTGCAACATAAAAAAGTTATAACAAGAGTTGTTGGTGCTTTTACACACGTATCTTGTGTTGAAACAAGTACAGAGAAGAAAACAAGGCAAAAAAATGCATTTTTTTGCATTTATTTTAGAGGCTAGTTACTTGTATGAATGGACACGTTCTGGGTTTTGAAAGGAGACAATCTTCGTCTTCCGATGTCAAGTGTATGTATGAGGGAAACAAATATAAAAAATTAACAATCGGAAACTTTGGTCGCTATGTGAAAAAGTGGCAATGACAAGGTAATAGCAAGGCATTTTGATTACTTGGTCACCAAGTAAACTTTTTTCAAAGTCAGGTTCGGGCTTTAAATTGTCTTAAAAGTTTAATTAAGAGTGGTTGGTGCTTTTACGGACGTATCTTGTGTTAAAACGAGTATAGACAAGAGAAAGACGGAAAAAAGACATTTTTTTCCACTAATTTTAAGGGCTGGTTACTTGTCTCAATGGACCCTTTCCGGATTCCGAGAGTAACTAATCATCGTCCTATGATGTCAAGTGTATGTATGAGGGGAAACAAGTAAGAAAAAATAATCATTTGAAACTTCGGTCGCTATGTGAAGGCGTGGGAATGACAAGGTAATAGCAAGGCATTTTGACTACTTGGTCACCAAGTAAACTTTTTTCAACGTCTCGCTCGGGCTCCAAATCGTCCCAAAAGTTTAATTGCAACATAAAAAGTTATAACAAGAGTGGTTGGTGCTTTTACGCAGGTATCTTGTGTTAAACGATCACAGATAAGAGAAAGAGGGAAAAAGGCAGTTTTTTTCACTAATTTTAGGGGCTGGTTACTTGTCTTAATGGACCCGTTCCGGGTTCTCAGAGGAGACATTCTTTCTCCTCCAATGTCAAGTGTTTGTATAAGGGGAAATAAGTAAGAAAAAATAACCTTTGGAAACTTCGCTCTCTATGTGAAGACGTGGAAATGACAAGGTAATAGCAAAGCATTTTGATTACTTGGTCACCAAGTAAACTTTTTTCAACGTCGGGTTCAGGCTCAAAATCATCCTAAAAGTTTAATTGCAACATAAAAATGTTACAAAAAAAGTGGTTGGTGCTTTTCCGCACGTATCTGGAGTTAAAACGAGTACTGATAAGAAAAATAGGGAAAAAAAACATTTTTCTTGCACTAATTTTAGGGGCTTGTTACATGTCTGAATGGATTTGTTCTTGGTTCCGAGAGGAGCCAATCTTCGTCCTCTAATGTCAAGTGTATGTATTGGTGGAAACAAGTAAGAAAAAATAATCATCATAAACTTCGGTCGCTGTGTGAAGCGTGAAAATGACAAGGTAATAGCAAGTCATTTGGATTACTTAGCCAAAAAGTAAACTTTTTTCATTGTAGAGCTCGGGCTCCAAATGATCCAAAAGTTTTAATTGCAACATAAAAAACTTATAACAATAGGGCTTGGTACTTTTACGCACGTATATGGTGTTAAAACGAGTACATATAAGAGAAAGGGGGAAAAATGTATTTTTTTGCATTAATTTTAGGTGCTGATTACTTGTCTGAATGGACCCGTTCCGGGTTCCTAGAAAAGACATTCTTTCTCCTCCGATGTCAAGTTTTTGTATTAGGGGAAATAACTAAGAAAAAATTACCTTTGGAAACTTCGGTCTCTATGTGAAGACGTGGGAATGATAAGGTAATAGCAAGAAATTTTGATTACTTGGTCAACAAGTTAACGTCCAAATTGGTTAAATGCAACATAAAAATGTTATAACAAGAGTGGTTGGTGCTTTTACGGACGTATCTGGTGTTAAAACGAATAGAGATAATAGAAAGAGGGAAAAAATGCATTTTTTGCACTACTTTTACGGCTGGTTACATGTCTGAATGGATCCATTACGGGTTCTGAGAGATGCCAATCTTTTTCCTCGAACTTCAAGTGTATGTATGAGGGGAAACAAGTAAGAAAAAATAACCATCGGAAACTTTGGTTGCTATGTAAAGACGTGACAATGACAAGGTAATAACAAAGCATTTTGATTACTTGGTCACAAAGTAAAATTTTTTTAACATCTGGTCTGGGGTCCAAATCATCCAAAAAGTTTAATTGCAACATAAAAAAGTTATAATAAGAGTGGTTGGTGATTTTATCCACAAATCTGGTGTAAAACTAGTACAGATAAGAGAAAGAAAGAAAAAAAAGCAATTTTTGCACTAATTTTAGGATCATGTTACTTGTTTCAGTGAACAAGTTATGGGTTCCGAGATGAGCCAATCTTCATCTGTGGATGTCAAGTGTATGTATGAGGGGAAATAAGTATGAAAAAATAACCATCGAAAACTTCGGTCGCTATGTGAAGGCGTGAGAATGACAAGGTAATTGTAAAGCATTTTGATTACTTGGTCACAAAGTAAAATTTTTTCAACAACCGGTTTGGGCTCCAAATCATCCCAAAAGTTTAATTATAACATAAAAAAGTTATAATAAGAGTGGTTGGTGATTTTACGCACGAATCTGGTGTTAAAACCAGTACAGATAAGAGAAAGAAAGAAAAAAAAGGCATTTTTTCGCACTAATTTTAGGATTATGTTACTTGTTTAAGTGAACAAGTTATGAATTCTGAGATGAGCCAATCTTCGTCCATGGATGTCAAGTGTATGTATGTGGGGAAACAAGTATGAAAAATTAACTTTCGGAAACTTCGGTCGCTATGTGAAGGCGTGGGAATGACAAGGTAATAGCAAGACATTTTGATTACTTAGTCACCAAGTAAACTTTTTTCAACGTCGGGTCCAAGCTCAAAATCATCCCAAAAGTTTAAATGAAAAATAAAAATTTAGAACAACAGTTGTTGGTGCTTTTATGCACGTATCTAGTGTTAAAACGAGTACAAAGAAGAAAAAAAGGGAAAAAATGCATTTTTTGCATTAATTTTAGAGGCTGGTTACTATCTGAATTGACCCATTCTGGGTTTCGAGAGGAGCCAATCTTTGTCCTCCGATGTCAAGTTTATGTATGAGGGGAAACAAGTAAGAAAAAATAACCATCGGAAACTTCGGTCGCTATGTAAAGACATGGAAATGATAAGGTAATAGCAAGATATTTTGATTACTTTGTCATCAAGTAAACTTTTTTTAACGTCGGGTTTGGGATCCAAATCATCCCAAAAGTTTAATTGCAACATAAAAAAGTGATAACAAGATAGGTTTGTGCTTTTACGTATCTGGTGTTAAAACAAGTACAAATAAGAGACAGAGGGAAAAAAAGATTTTTTTGCACTAATTTTAGGGGCTTGTTACATGTCTGAATGAATCCATTACGGGTTCCGAGAGGAGCTTATCTTCGTCCTCGAATGTCAAGTGTATGTATGAGGGGAAACAAGTAAGAAAAAATAACCGTTTAAAACTTATTTTGCTATGTGAAGGCGTGGGAATGACAAGGTAATAACAAAGCATTTTGATTACTTGGTCACCAAGTAAACTTTTTTCAACGTCGGGTTCGGGCTCCAAGTCATCTTAAAAGTTTAATTGCAACATAAAAAAGTTATAACAAGAGTAGTTGGTGATTTTACACACGTATTTGGTGTTAAAACAAGTACAGATAAGAGAAAGAGGGAAAAAAGGCATTTTTCACACTAATTTTAGGGGCTTGTTACATGTCTAAATGGATCCGTTACGGGTTCCGAGATAGCCAATCTTCATCCCCGGATGTCAAGTGTATGTATGAGGGAAAGCAAGTAAGAAAAAATAACCATTTGAAACTTTGGTCGCTATGTGAAGGCGCGAGAATGACAAGGTAATAACAAAGGATTTTGATTACTTGGTCACCAAGTAAACAATTTCAACATCGAGTTCGGGCTGCAAATCGTCCCAAAAGTATAATTGCAACATAAAAAAGTTAAAACAAGATAGGTTGGTGCTTTTACGTACGTATCTTGTGTTAAAACGAGTACAGATAAGAGAAAGAGGGAAAAAAGACATTTTTGGCACTAATTTTAGGGGCTGGTTATTTGTCTGAATGGACCCGTTCCGGGTTTTGAGAGGAGTCACTCTTCGTCCTCGATGTTAATTATATGTATGAGGGAAAAAAAGTAAGAAAAAATAACCATTTGAAACTTCTATCCCTATGTGAAGGCGCTGAAAGGACAAGGTAATAACAAAGCATTTTGATTACTTGGTCACCAAGTAAACTTTTTTCAACATCCGGTTTGGGCTCCAAATCATCCCAAAATTTTAATTGTAACATAAAAAAGTTATAACAACAGTGGTTGGTGCTTTTACCAACAAATCTGGTAATAAAACGAGTACATATAAGAGAAAGAAAGAAAAAAAAGCATTTATTCGCACTAATTTTAGGAGCTGGTTTCTTTTCTGAATGAACTAGTTATGAGTTCTGAGAGGAGACAATCTTTGTCCTCGGCTTTCAAGTGTATGTATGAGGCGAAACAAGTAAGAAAAAATAACCATCGGAAACTTCGGTCGCTACGTGAAGGCGTGGAAATGACAAGGTAATCACAAGGCATTTTGATTACTTGGTCACCAAGTAAACTTTTTTTAACGTCGGGTTCGGGCTCTTATTGTAACGACCCGATTCCCGTACCGCCACTTTCTGCTTTACCTCACTTACTTACTTTACTTTACTTTACTTTACTTTACTTTACTTTGCTTACTCGCGGGCAGCCCGAGGACCAGTCCGTTACTGTTCTTACTTGCTTACTTACATTACTTTGGTGTAAAACTCGTTTACTTTAATTTCTAAAAACTATTACCTTTAGTTTATAAAACAGTTTACAAGAAAACCGTCAATGATAAAAACATACATTCTAATTCCACCCTTATAAAAAATACATGATCATTTCATAACTTAAACTTATGGCGGAAAACTATAGTTCAAAATACATTCACTCTAAAATACTTTAAAATCCATCACACGAAAATAAGGGTATACGTTTAATTAGATCTTCAAAACATTCAAAACATTCAAAACACTTTTTATTATAACTATGTGTTGTGCATCACTCCCCGTCGGTCATCGCTCAATAAACCGTATCATTTGGACACTCTTCTGCTCTATCCCCATGATGAGTCATTGGCACAATTTCTTCCATTATATTCCCTACATTGCAAAGCCTAAACTATGAGCCTAAAGCTCAGTAAGAAACATAACTATAAAATGCAATGCATGAGTATGCCATGTCATAAGAAATAATGCACAATTTCAGTCACATTTCTTAGGTTCATATCTTCTTTATCTTTGGAAATATTACAGGATCTCAAGAACACCCCCTCCACCTACTTCAACTTCTACTGATTGTGAGCTCACTACTTTACTACTTGAGGTGCTCAGGCCTGCAATAACCATTTACTTTACTTTACTGTTCTGATATTCAAGTTCTTAATTCATCGGAGACGAAACATAATTGGCGTCCCATACCACCAATCATATCTCGTTTACCTCCAACTACGTTGTTAAACCATGCATGAAAATAGTTCGTAAACATTTTGTAAAACTATGATGCATGACCATATGAACATGAAAACATCTCTTAAATCACATTACATAACATGAAATTAAGCATACATCACCAAATATATCATGCAACAAACATGCAGCACACATCAAACAATCATCCTAATCTTTGCAATGTAGTCCCACTTAAGGGCAAATAATCTTAATGCTAACTTACCTTAGCAGCTAGGTTGAGTTGATCCACTTGAGTCTCCTTCTTAATCTAGTCGATGGCTTAAACCTATAAATCATATGCGGATCAAAATTTGTATAAAGTCTTAACTTTCTAATCCAACTTTGAACATCTATAACTTCCACTATATTGATCCATTCCTGATTATTAAGGTTTCAAATTGTTCCTTAAGGAGTCTACTATAACTTCTTAGAAGACATAAAATTCAGAAAACTAACGCATGTCAACTTACGTGGACAAAACAGGGAGCATTCACTGTTTGAACAGTGATTAGGTCGACATAAACTTTCAGGGGTCGACCTATATCGACAAAACAAAAAGCATGCATTTCTAGAACTCAAGAATCGGTCAACATAACCAATAGGTGTCCACCTAACTTAGCATAATGTGTCGATAGCTTATTCATGCGGTCGACTGAATCATTTACAGAGAGTTATTTTGTGTCGACCGGTCGATAATATGTCGATCGGTGCTCTCCTAGTTTCAATCTACTAACCTATAACATCCATAACTTTGTCTAAAAAGCTCCTATTGGAGTGATTCAAATGGCTATAGATTACTCTAAAGGTTTACTATAACAATTATACAAGACATAAACTCAGATTCGTAACAAAATTTTACCGAATCTACAAAAACTCTAACCCTGTACGTAAATAACTAATTTCGAAACACTTGACACAAACTCCTTCATTTTTATCCACTAATTCAACCAACATCATCCTTTTATCATTATTGAACCTAAAAGAACTTTAAAGGATATGAAAATACCTTGAGCTTCAACCTCCACGAAATATCAAAGCTCTTCACTTCACTTCTCTTGAAGTCACTCACTTTCTCACTCTTTTTCCTCACAAAACTCCTTCTCTAACTCAATCTCACCCTCCTTTGATTTAGAGGACGAAACCTAGGGAGAAAAAAGGGGGAAGAAGATCGTGGCTGGGAGGGAAAAATGCCAGCAAGGACTCACTTAATGTCCTTTATTAAATAAAATCAATATTCCTTTTGCGTCCACCAATCAGAATTATTCAGATTTTGCTGACTTTTCAACTTATGTCGACACCATGGTCAACTTATGTCTACACCATGGTCGACCGAAGAAATTCCCGAGAGTTATTCTATGTCGACCGCTCGTCCAATTATGTCAACCCAATCTTTTCCCGAGAGCAACTTGTGTCGACCGTTTATTTATTGTGTCGACCGAAACTTACTTTTAAGGTAATCCTTTAGTATATTTTACCCAACTTACTACATTACTCTTATTTAAACCTAGCAACCATCAAACAATAAACTTCAAACAAACACCAATCAAACCCAAACACTTGGGCCGGTGCACGGTGTGATACACCCTAGACAAAGTATTCTTCTTCCAATTATTCATAAAGAAAAATCTTAAACACTTTTATTTTAAAATCATAATTCTTAAAATAAAGGAGGGTTGCTACATTCTACCCTCCTTAACAAAAATTTTGTCCTCAAAATTTAGACTTCAAACATCTCTGGATATTTGTCCTTAATTTCTTGTTCTCTTTCCCAGGTGGCTTCTTCCACATTATGATTTCACCATAGAACTTTCACCAATGGAATTTGCTTGTTCCGCAACTCCTTCATCTTTGTATCTAGTATCCTTATTGGCTGCTCCTCATAACTCATAGTTGGTTATACTTCGATCACTTGGGATGGATCATAAATGCATTACCTTAACATTGACACATGAAATACATTGTGAACACCTGCCAAGTATTCCGGTAATTGCAGCATATAGGCCATGTTTCCCACTCTCTTCAAAATATTAAATGGTCCAATGAATCTCGGTGCCAATTTACCTTTCTGCCTGAACCTCATCATGCCTTTGAATGGAGAAACTTTCAAAAACACTTCATCTCCCTCCTTAAACTCTAGTGCTCTTCGTCGCCGATCTGCATATCTTTTCTGACAATCTTGGGCAGCCTTCATTCTTTGTTGTATGGTTTTCACTTGTTCTACTGTTTGTTGTATCATTTCGGGTCCATAGATTTTACTTTCTCCAACCTCATCGCAAAATGATGGAGATCTACACTTTCTTCCATACAACGCCTCAAACGGAGCCATACCAATAGTCGATTGATAACTATTGTTATACAAAAATTCTACTAAGGGTAACAACATGCTCCATGATTTCTGAAAATCCATAACACACGCGCGCAGCTAATCCTCAAGGATTTGGATAGTCCTCTCAGTCTGGCCATCTGCTTGAGGATGAAATAAATGCCAACTCTGTTCCCATGGCTTTGTTCAAACTCCTCCAAAATCTCGAGGTAAACTTTGGATCCATATCAGATACAATGGAAACCAGAATTCCATGTAATCTTATTATCTCCTACAAATATAGTTCAACATACTTTTGGACGGAAAATTTTTTCCTTACCGGGATAAAATGAGCAGATTTTGTCAAACGATCAATAATTACCCAAATGCTGTCATGACCTTTAATCGTTGTTGGCAATCTGACTACAAAATCCATAGAAACGTGGTCTCATTTCCATTCCAGAATAACCAACGACTTCAGCATTCCGGTAGGCCTCTGATGTTCTGCCTTTACCTGTTGGCACACAACACATGATTCAATATATTTTGCAATATCCTTTTTCATTCCCGGCCACCAAAAACACTATTTCAAATCTTGATACATCTTTGTATTTCCTGGGTAAACCGAAAATTTTGAAGAATGAGCTTCCTTCAATATTTCTTTCTTTAACTCTTCATTATGGGGAACGTACCATCTATCACAAAACTTAAGTACACCTTCTTTTGAACATTGATATTCATGAGGATTTTGCATCTGCCCTGCTATAAACTGCTTATACCCAGAATCCCCTTTTTGAATTTCTCCAATTCGATCCAACAGATTTGGTCTCACAGTTAAAGCAGCTAATTGCACTGTTAGATCTGATATAACTTCAATGTCTGCCCTTTGCAGCTCACTACGAATTTCTAACGAAATTCCCATCATCTCTTTTTGCGCTGCTACTGCCTTCCTGCTCAGTGCGTCAGCAACAACATTAGCTTTTCCTGGATGATATTTAATTTCAAAATCGTAATCTTTAACAAATTCCCGCCATCGCCGTTGTCTTAAATTCAGCTCCTGAACTACTGGAATTTCTTGTAATTTAAGATCAGGCTTCTTACGATAATCCAGAATACTTTCAAGAAATTCCATACAGCCACCCTTTAATAATCTCCAAGCCCGTACTGCCGATATAAATGGTAATTGCTTTTTATCCCCTGTCGCTTGAAAATAAAAGGCATCTGACGTAGGAGGTTGAAATCTGACTATTCTAGTTCTGCAATTTATAGTTGCAAAATGTCGAAACAACAGTCCATTCCTAAAATAACTTCATATGCATTTATCTTCATTATAATGAACTCAACGTCCAATATACGATTATTGATTTGAACCCCACAATCTATAATTACTCTACCTAATAGTAGACGGTCACCTGAAGGTAGCATCACTTCATACAACTGCTCTGCCACCTCCGGTACCTGGTTCAACTTCTTAGAAAACTCTTCAGACATAAATGAATGTGTAGCTCCTGAATCTATCAATGAAAAGGCACTAATTCCATCAATTAACAATGTACCTGCCACCACGGCCGGATGGTCCGCTTCCTCGGCATCAATTATTGCAAAAACACGACCAGCTATCTTCTTCTGTTCTGGTTTATTTGGAAGTGCCTTCGGACAATCATACGCCATGTGTCCCATCTCCTTATATTTGAAACAGTGTCCAGATCCATCCATACACTCTCCCGCATGCTTCCGATTGCACTTGGGACACTCCAATACCGGCCCCAGACTTTTTACTTGCTTTCCTTTCCCTTGCTCGTTTGAACTTTCACTCGGCCTTTTCATCCCACGCGCTGGTTGCCATTGTTTATTCGGTTGTGGTTGGACTTCTCGAAATAACCGTCTTTGGGTTGTTCTCGGTTGTTGCTATACCAATTTTTATTCTACTTCCTCAAGGTCTAGAGCCTTGGAAACAACCTTCGAATACGAAGCATCCTCTGATCCCCAAGTCTTTATTCCTTTATAAATTTCTGGTTTTAATCCTTGCACAAACTGTTCAACTTTATCTTCATTGGTTGTCACCAGCTGTGGAGCAAACCTTGATAGGCCTTCAAACTTTTGTACATATTCAACTACTGATCCCCATTGCTTCAGTTGCATAAACTCCATTTTCTTTTTATTCTGATCGGCTCTACTAAAATATTTGTCATAGAAAATTTTCTTGAATTGAGCCCATGATAGTTCTTGAACATTGGTAGTTACCTCAACAGTATCCCACCAATTCCTTGCATCCATAGTTAGCAAGAAGGTTGCACAATTAACTTTATCTCCCTCCTCAATCTTAGCATACTGAAATCTCTTCTCCAAAGAACGAATCCACTCCTCAGCCATCACAAGGTCTGTGGTCTGTCCATTAAATGACGGAGGATTCATTTTCCTAAATTTCTCATAGCTCAACTCTCCAGCATTATGATTTCGTCCATTTCCTCCTTGCTCTTCTGGATTCATCATTAGCTCTAATTGTTGAAACTGGCGGTTAACCAACTTTGACATTTGGTTAATAGCAGCCTCATTAGTTCCCTCCTCTGGAATATTTCTTCTTCCTCTCATCATAGTCCTTCAATTACCAATCACATCGTTAGTACTCAAATGCAAATGATACAGTTATTAAGTTGTCTAAATAACTGACTTAAACCCAGTGCACTCACCCTTTCTTTCCTTTATTTATTTGTGAGTGTTTTGCTCTGATACCATAATTCTAACGACCCGATTCCCGTGCCGTCACTTTCTGCTTTACCTCACTTACTTACTTTACTTTACTTTACTTTACTTTGCTTACTCGCGAGCAGCCCGAGGACCGGTTCGTTACTGTTCTTACTTACTTACATTACTTTGGTGGAAAACTCGTTTACTTTAATTTCTAAAAACTATTACCTTTAGTTCATAAAACAGTTTACAAGAAAACCGTCAATGATAAAAACATACATTCTAATTCCACCCTTATAAAAAATACATGATCATTTCATAACTTAAACTTACAGCAGAAAACTATAGTTCAAAATACATTCACTCTAAAATACTTTAAAATCCATCACACAAAAATAAGGGTATACATTTAATTACATCTTCAAAACATTCAAAACATTCAAAACCGTTTTTATTCTAACTATGTGTGTTGTGCATCACTCCCCGTCAGTCATCGCTCAATAAACTGTATCATTTGGACACTCTTCTGCTCTATCCTCATGATCAGTCATTGGCACAATTTCTTCCATTATATTTCTAATCATACAATGATATTTCTTAATGTCCACAACTTGACCATTTTCATCTTTGTCCAATTTAGTTGTGGTACTCATGGGAGTTCTAAAGGATTTGCAAGAGTCCAACGAATCTCTTTAGCAATTATTTAACATATTTTCCTTGACAAATGAATGTTCCCTCTAAGGTTTGCCTAATTTGGAGTCCCAAAAAGAATTTAAGCTCTCCCATCATTCTCATTTCAAATTCATCTTGCATGAGTATCGCAAAGCTTTTTGTTTGAGGCTCCAAAGATGATATCATCTACATAGATTTAGACAAGAAGTAGGTCATCACCATCGTGTTTAGTGAATAGGGTTAATCAATTTTTCCCATTTTGAACTCTTTCTCTAAAAGAAAGTTCTTAAACCTATCATACCAAGCACGAAGAGCTTTTTTAAGACCATAAAGCGCTCTATGAAGTTTATAAACATGATCTACATTGTCAAAGACTTCAAAGCCAATAGGTTGCTCTACATAAACTTCTTCCATTATATATTAATTTAAGAAGGCACTCTTAACGTCCATTTGAAATAAAGTGAAATTTTTTGGGCACGCATAGGCATGTTTCATACGAATTGACTCCATTCGAGCTACTGGTGCAAAGGTTTCTTCAAAATCTATCCCCTCTTCTTGATTGTATCCTTTTGCAACCAGTCTTGCCTTGTTTCTAATGACAACACCATGTTCATCTAGCTTATTCTTGAATATCCATTTGGTTCCGATGATGGTGTGATCATTAGGTCTAGGAACTAACTCCCATACTTGGTTTCTCTCAAATTGATTTAGTTCCTCTTGCATGGCCATTATCCAATTTTCATCCAATATGGCCTCATCAAATTTCTTAGGCTCTACTTGAGAAATAAAAGCTATGTTAGCACACAAGTTCCTAATTGAGGCGCTAGTTTTGACGCCCAAACTAGGATTACCTACAATGTCCTCTATAGGATGGATTTTGGAATATTTCCATTCTTTAGGAAGGCCATCATTGACAATGTTACTTGGCTATAATCCTAGAGAGCTTGGAGGACTTTCCGAAGGAATGACATCTAAAGAGTTTTTCTCATTGTTATCTAGACTCAAAGAATCCATCTCTCTCTCTAAATCATCACTAGTTTCTAAGTGTTCTAAAGGAAGAGAGAACTCATCAAATGTAACATGCATAGATTTCTCAACAACTAAGGTCCTTTTGTTGAATACTCTATAAGCCTTGCTAGACAAAGAGTATCCAAGGAAAATTCAAAAATCCGTCTTTGAATCAAATTTTCCTAGGTTGTCCTTGGTATTTAAAATATGACATTTGCATCCAAAAGGCCTAAAATACTTAACACTAGGAGTTTTACCCGATCATAGTTCATAGGGGGTCTTTTCTAATATTGGACGGATTGAAACTAGATTTATTGAATAGCATGCCGTAGCTACGGCTTCCGCCCAAAAATGCTTGGGAAGAGAGTTTTCATTGAGCATTGTCCTAACAAGCTCTTGAAGAGATCTATTCTTTCTCTCAACAACTCCATTTTGTTGAGGAGTCCTAGGAGATGAGAAATTATGATTGATTCCATACTTGAGACATAGAACCTCAAATTTCTCATTTTCAAATTCCCCTCCATGATCACTATGGATAGCTACAATGGAGAGATCCTTTTCATTTTGAACTTTCTTTCTAAAGGAAGAGAAGGTCTCAAAAGACTCATCCTTAGATCTAAGAAAGTATACCCAAGTAAATCTTGAGTAAGCATGAACAATTACAAAGGCATAATGCTTGCCACCTAGGCTAGCTACTTTAGAAGGGCAGAAAAGATCTAAGTGGAGAAGTTGGAGAGGCTTGGAGGTTGAAATAACCGATTTAGAGGAAAATGAGGATTTTGTTTGTTTCCCCATTTGACATGCATCACAAATCCTATCCTTCTCAAAGAAAATCTTTGGAAGGCCTCTAAATAAATTCTTCTTAGCAATCTTAGCTAAGGTACTCATGCTAACATGGCCTAATCTCCTATGCCATGTCCAACTATCTAGAGAGAAAGTTACACTAAAACATTTTTCATCAAAGCATGCAACATTATCCAAATCAATTGTGTAAACATTATCAGTTCGATAGCCAATAAATAAAATGTTACCACTTGAGCTATCTTCTAATAAGCAGGAATTGGATTAAAAAATTACTCTATATCCCTTATCACAAAGTTTACTAATGCTCAATAAATTATGCTTTAAACCATCAACTAAGAGAGCACTTTCAATAATAAGGGAAGAAAGATTACCGATATTGCCAATACCTATAATCTTCCCCTTTTGATTTCCTCAAAAAGATACATTCCCTTTCTTTTGCTTAATGGAACAAAATCTTGAAGGGTCTCCCATCATATGCCTCGAACAACCGCTATCGAGGTACCACAGATTTTTTTGCAAGGGAGACTTCCACCTACATGACAAATCAAACAAGTTTCTTAGGTACCCAAACCATTTTGGGTCCTAGAGAGTTAGCATTAGTTCCTTTGGGAACCCATTTCTCAACAATATTTGTTTTTCTAACTTTAGAGTTCATAGGACAAGTAAAAGCTTTGTGTCCTATTTTATTGCATTTGTTGCAAGTACTAGGTTTCACAAAGAAGTTCTAATATTTTTTTTTCTAAGTGTGTGATTCATAACCTAAGCCAGCCTTTTTAAATGTCACCCTTTGACTTCCTAAAAGCATGTTCAAGTTCTTACTACCGTTAGTGAACTTGAGAACTATATCATTTAAGTCAAGGTTCTTTTTCTTTAGAGTTTCCAACTCATCATTCACAATATTTTTACAACTATCATGCGTCTTAACTAGTGCAGCATGCTCCTTTTTTAATTCCTTATATTTAGATTTCAAGATATTGAAATCATTAAATAAGTCATTGAAAGCATCAAAAAATTCATTATCCTCATCAAGATTTTCTAAATCACTAAAGGAGTCAAGTACCTTGTCCTCCTTTGCAATGAAGCACATGTTAGCTATCTCCTTGTCTTTGGATGAGGAGCTTGATGAATCACTGTCATCCCAAGTCGCTTTCATGGCTTTCTTCTAGTAAGCCTTGGGGTGCTTCTTGATTCTTGGACATTCAGACTTGTAGTGTCCTGATTTCCCGCACTCATAACACTTGACTTCTTTTTCTTCTTCCTTAGGATGTTTTTTCTTTTCTTGAGAACTCTTTTCCATTCATCCTTTTTCTTTGAAGGAACTTCTTGAATTTCCTTGTAATGAGGGCAACAACTTCATCATCCTCTTCACTTTCGTTTCCAGTTTTCTCTTGCTCACTAGATGAAGCCTTGAGAGCGATGTCCCTTTTCTTAGTTGGTTCCTTCTCCTTAATTGCTTCCTTTTCATTGGCTTTCATCGTGATCTCATGAGTCATTAAAGATCCGATGAGTTCCTTGACTTTTAGAATCTTGAAGTCTTTAGCCTCTTGGATGGCGGTTACCTTTGGTTGCCATGCTCTAGGAATGACTCAAAGAATTTTCCTAACACATTCTTCGTCTGTATAAACTTTACCAAGCACTTTTAAACCATTAGTAATGTTAGTAAATCTTGTAAACATGGAACTAACAAATTCATCACTTTGCATAGAAAATAATTCATATTCAAGCACAAGCATACTTAATTTGTTTTCTTTTACTTGGTTAGTCCCTTCTTGGGTTACCTCGAGTAATCGCCAAATTTCTCGAGCATTGTCACAACCTTGTACTCTATTGAATTCATCAACGTTTAAGGCACACTAAAAGGTGTTCATTGCTTTGGCATTTAGACTTAATTTGCTTAAGTAATTATCATCAAATTCACTACTCGATTTGGGTATATTAATGTCATTCTAAGTTTTGATTGGCATGTATGGACCATTTTAAATTATATTCCATATGCTGTAGTCCATAACTTGGACAAAGATTCCCATTCTAGTTTTCCAATATACATAGTTATTCCCATCAAATAGTGGGGTCTAGTAATAGATTAACCCTCTGTGTGTGAGTTGTTCAAATTAAAAGCCATAGTTAAATTTACCCAAAAACAACAGTAGATATAGGTTAATCAACTTAAATACCTGCTCTGATACCAATTGTAGGATCGAGATTAACCTAAGTGGGGGGTGAATTAGGTTAACTAAACTTTTTCGATTACTAAGTCAAGTTCGTGCAAATTGTTTAGTTATTTCTAAACTCTAGTGCGGAATACTTAAAAAAATAAATAAGAGTTTAGGGTAAGAGATTGACACCGGATTGTTAACGCGGTTCGGCCAACTTTTCCTACGTCCGCGCTTCAAGGTACCTCCTTGAAGATTTTTCCTGCTCAAACCTTGAGCTTCACTCTAATTGACTTACAGGTGTCAGCCAAACCTTTTGACTCTTTTCTTGAAGGAGCGTCACCCCTTTTACAATAAGCGTTCAAAGAACAAGTTACAATTTGTACGGTTTTTAATAAACTGACTCACTCAAGCTCAAGAAAGATATACAATTTTATGTACAAGGATTTGAGAGAGTAAAAGTTTGAGAAATAAATTTGGTAGCAATTCGGCGTAGTTTTCTCTCTGTAAAATCGTTAGTCATAAATGAGGTTGATTCATCTATTTATAGATTGTTGCCAAATTGTCCAGTTGGGTCGACACAAGTCCTTCTGGGGTCGACACAAAGCACTAGTTTATAGAAACATCAAAATATAGTCGTTGTGAGTTTTCTGTCGTTGGTGCTGATCTGTAAAATTTGGTCGACACAAAGTTGTTGGGGTCGACACAATGTTTGTGCGGTCGACATAAATTCTAAAGGATTCGTCTCTTGAAAATGCTAGGGTCGACACAAAAATTAGTTGGCTCTAGCTTTAGAGTCCACACGTAAAATGCAGGATGGGTCGACACACGAATTTGGGTAGGGTCAACATAGTGTTCTATTTGGGGTCGACATAGACAGTTTGAATGGGTCGACACATTAGCATGCTTTACTGCCTTTTTGGGTCGACACAAAGTTTATTGGAGGGGACACATTTGCAAAGACTCGCCTTTGTTTTGAATAGGGGTCGACACAAATTCTAAGGGTCGACACAATCAGTGAAGGCTGAGCTTTTGGATTTTTCTAAGGGTCGACACAAATGCTTCTAGGTCGACACAAAATATGTAAAGCCAAGATTCTGGATTTTCTTATGGGTCAACACAAACTATGACAGACTCAGCTTCTATTTAGACAAAGGGTCGACACAACTATCTATGGGTCGACACAAACTGTAACAACCCTCGTTTATTCTAAGAAATTATAGAAGACATCAAAAGGAGAAGATTAATAGGTTGATCAACTCTATTGGAGTTGTGGTGAAAAAGTTATGCACGTTAAAAAATTGATAAATGAAAACTGGACTAAGAAATATGAACTTTAGAGCGTTATTCGGTGTTTTGTATAATTGATATCTTTACGCTCTTAATTTGAAGTTTATGTCTTCTAAAAAGTTAAACTAGACTTAATAAGAAAAAGAAAAGTGTTTGAGTCATAGAAATCTAAGTTGTATAACAAAAGTTATGAAAGTTTCAACTGCCGGTCGACCCCACGAATTTGGTGGGGTCGACACAATTGTGTATTTGGGTCGACCCTAGGAATTTGGTGGGGTCGACACAAATGTGTGTTTAGGTCGACCCAAGGAATTAGGTGGGGTTGACACAATTGTGTGTTTAGGTCAACCCCAGGACTTAGAAAGGGTCGACACAAGTTGCTCTCTGGGAAACACTTTGGGTCGACACATGGACAAACGGTCGACAAAAAATAGTCATTTAGCGTACTTTGGGTCGACACATGGATGAACAGTTGACACAAATGACTTTAGGTCACTCTCAGGAAATTATGAACAAAGTTAGGGTTTTCGAGATTCGGTCAAATTTAAGCACAAAATTTGAGATTATGTCCTTCATAAGAGTTAAACTAGACTCTTAAAGTAATTTATAGCCGTTAGAATCAGAGTTATGTAGAGCAAGTTATGGACGTCACAAGTTAGTGTACGAAAACTGGGGGGAGTTTGGGTCGACTCCTTGTAGTTTGGGTCAACCGAAACTCGATTTTAAAAATGCGACGTCTCTGTTTTGTCGACATGGGTCGACCCATGAAAGTTTATGTCGACTCAAATCACTGTTCAAACAATGAATGCCCTCTTTTTTGTCAACGTAAGTCAACAAGCTTTTGTTTTCTGAATTGGGTGTCTTCTAAGAAGTGATATTAGACTTCCTAAGGAATAATTTAACACCTTAATCATCAGGAATGGATCAATATAGAGGAAGTTATAGATGTTCAAAGTTTGAACAGAAAGTTAAGACTTTATGCAAATTCTGATCCGTATATGATTTATAGGTTTAAGCCATCAATTGGATTAAAAAGGAGACTCAAGTGGATCAACTCAACCTAGCTGCTAAGGTAAGTTAGCATTAAGATTATTTGGCCCTTAAGTGGGACTACATTGCAAAGATTAGGATGTATGCTTGATGTGTGCTGCATGTTTGTTGAATGATATATTTGGTGATGTATGCTTAATTTCATGTTATGTAATGTGATTTAAGAGATGTTTTCATGTTCATATGGTCATGCATCATACTTTTACAAAATGTCTACGAACTATTTTCATGCATGGTTTTACAACGTAGTTGGAGGTAAACGAGATATGATTGGTTGTATGGGCCGCCAATTATGTTTCGTCTCCGATGAATTAAGAACTTGAACATCAGAACAGTAAAGTAAAGTAAATGGTTATTACAGGCCTGAGCACCTCAAGTAGTAAAGTAGTGAGCTCACGATCAGTAGAAGTTGAAGTAGGTGGAGGGGGTGTTCTTGAGATCCTGTAATATTTCCAAAGATAAAGAAATTATGAAACCTAAGAAAGGTGAATGAAATGTGCATTGTTTTAACAGCATGGCATACTCATGCATTGCATTTTATAGTTATGCTATTTACTGAGCTTTAGACTCATAGTTTAGGCTTTGCAATGTAGGGAATATAATGGAGCAAATTATACCAATGACTGATCAAGAAGTTAGAGCAGAGGAGTGTTCAAATTATACCGTTTATTGAGCAACGACCGACGGGGAGTGATGTAACGCACACGCATTTAGAATATAAAGTGTTTTAAATGTTTTGAACGTTTTGAAGATGTAATGAAATGTATACCCTTATTTTCGTGTGACGGATTTTAAAGCTTTTGAGAATGAATGTATTTTAAGTTAAACTGTTTTCTTCCGCTGTATGTTTTGAGTTATTAAACGATTATGCATTTTTGTTAAAGGTGGAATTCAAATGTATGTTTTTATCATTTGACGGTTTTCTTGTAAACTATTTTTGATAAACTAAAGTTAGTAGTTTTTAGAAATTAATGAAATGAGTTTTTCCACCAAAGTAATGTAAGTAAGTAAGAAAGCAGTAACGGACCGGTTCTTGGGTCGCCGCGAGTAAGTTAAGTGAAGGAAAGTAATGTAAAGTAAGTAAGTAAGTAAGTGAGGTAAAGCAAAAAGCGGCATCTCGGGAATCGGGTCGTTACACAAACTGCATATATCTATGAAAATTCTGCAACACTTAAACAAATTGTTAGACTTTAATTGTACCCTTCAAAGATGGTTTTTCTCATGAATAGATAAGTCTTATATAAGCAGAGTAAAGAGTTTATTTTATCTATTTTATCTTTCATGCTCATCTTACATAGTTATCATCAAAAACAATTGATTACTTTAAACATACTTTTAAAGCTAATATTTAGTGCTTTTACGCACGTATCTGGTGTTAAAACGAGTACATAGAAGAAAAAAAGGCAAAAAAATTCATTTTTTGCATTAATTTTAAGGGCTGGTTACGTTTCTTAATGGACTCGTTCCAGGTTTCGAGAGGAGCCAATCTTTATCGTCAGCTTTCAAGTGTATGTATGTGGGGAAACAAGCAAAAAAAAAACCATCGGAAACTTCGATCGCTATGTGAAAGCGTTGGAATGACAAGGTAATAGCAAGGCATTTTGATTACTTTGTCACCAAGTAAACTTTTTTCAACGTCAGGTTCGGACTCTAAATCATGCTAAAATCTTAATTGCAACGTAAAAAAGTTATAACAAGAGTGGTTGGTGCTTTTACGCACGTATCTTGTGTTAAAACGAGTACAGATAAGAGAAAGAGGGAAAAAAATTAATTTTTTACACTAATTTTAGGGGCTGGTTACTTGTCTTAATAGACCCGTTCCGGGTTCTGAGAGGAGCCACTCTTCGTCCTCCGAGGTCAAGTGTATGTATGAGGGGAAACAAGTAAAAAAATAACCATAGAAAACTTCGGTCGCTATGTGAAGAATGACAAGGAAATAGCAAGGCATTTTGATTACTTGGTCACAAAGTAAACTTTTTTCAACGTCGGGTTCGGGCTCCAAATTATCCCAAATATTTAATTGCAACATAAAAAATTTCTAACAAGAGTGGTTTGTGCTTTTAAGCACGTATCTGGTGTTAAAACGAGTACGGATAAGAGAATGAGGGTAAAAATGCATTTTTTTGCACTAATTTTAGGGGTTGGTTAAGTGTATGAAAGGACCCGTTCTGGTAAAGTGTATGTGTGAGGGGAAACAAGTAAGAAAAAATAACCATCGGAAACTTCGGTCGCTATGTGAAGGTGTGGGAATGACAAAGTAATAGCAAGGCGTTTTGACTACTTGGTCACGAAGTAAACTTTTTTCAACGTCGGGTTTGGGCTTCAAATCATCCAAAAAGTTTAATTGGAACATAAAAAAGTTATAGCAAGAGTTGTTGGTGCTTTTATGCACGTATCTTGTGTTAAAATAAATACAGATAAGAGAAAGAGGGAAAAAAGACATTTTTTGCACTAATTTTAGGGGCTCGTTACTTGTCATTATAGACTCGATCCAGATTTCGAGAGGAGCCACTCTTCGTCCTCCGATGTGAAGTGTATGTATGAGGGGAAACAAGTAAAAAAATTAATCATCGGAAACTTCGGTCGCTATGTGAAGACGTGGAAATGACAAGGTAATAGCAAGATATTTTGATTACTTGGTCACAAGGTAACCTTTTTCAACGTCGTGTTCGGGGTTCAAATTATCCCAAAATTTTAATTGCAACATAAAAAACTTATGACAAGAGTTTTTGGTGCTTTTACGCACTTATCTTGTGTTAAAATGGTACAGATAAGAGGAAGAGGGAAAAAAAATGAATTTTTTGCACTAGTTTTAGGGACTGGTTACTTGTCTAAATGGACCTGTTACGGGTTCCGATAGGAGCCATTCTTCGTCCTCCGATGTCAAGTGTATGTATTAGGGGAAACAAGTAAAAAAATAACCATCAGAAACATCGATCGCTATGTATAGACGTGGGAATGACAAGGTAATAGCAAGGCATTTTGATTACCTAGTCACCAAGTAAACTTTTTTCAACATCGGGTTCGGGATCAAAATCCTCCCAAAAGTTTAATGGCAACATAAAAATGTAATAACAAGAGTGGTTGGTGCTTTTACGCACGTATCTGGTCTTAAAACGAGTAGAAATAAGAGAAAGAGGGAAAAAATGATTTTTTTGTGCACTAATTTTACGGGTTGGTTACTTGTCTGAATGGACCCATTTCGGGTTACGAGAGGAGCAATTCTTCGTCCTCGGCTTCCAAGTGTATGTATGTGGGGAAACAAATAAGAAAAAATAACCAATCAGAAACTTCGGTCGCTATGTGAAGGCAAGGGAATGACAAGGTAATCGCAAGGCATTTTGATTACTTGGTCACCAAGTAATCTTTTTCAACATCGGGTTCGGACTCCAAATCATCCAAAAAATTTAATGGCAACATAAAAAAGTTATAACAAGAGTGGTTGGTGCTTTTACGCACGTATCTGGTGTTAAAACGAGTATAGATAAGAGAAAGATGGAAAAAATGCATTTTTTTGAACAAATTTTAGGGGCTGGTTATGTGTTTGAATGGACCCGTTCCGGGTTTCGAGAGGAGCCAATCATCGTCCTCAGCTTTCTAGTGTATGTATGAGGGGAAACAAGTAAGAAAAAATAACCATCGAAAACTTTAGTCGGTATGTGAAGGCGTGTGATTGACAAGGTAATAGCAATGCATTTTGATTACTTGGTCACCAAGTAAACTTTTTTCAACGTCGGGTTCGAGCTCCAAATCGTCCCAAAAGTTTAATTGCAACATAAAAAACTTATAACAAGAGTGGTTGGTGCTTTTACGCACGAATTTGGTGTTAAAACGAGTACATATAAGAGAAAGAAAGAAAAAAAGGCATGTTTTGACACTAATTTTAGGAGCTGGTTACTTTTCTGAATGAACCAGTTATGGGTTTCGAGAGGAGCCAATCTTCGTCATCAGCTGTCAAATGTATGTATTAGGGGCAACAAGTATGAAAAAATAACCATCAGAAACATCGGTCGCTATAAGAAGGCATGGGAATGACAAGGTAATAGCAAGACATTTTGATTACTTGGTCACCAAGTAAACTTTTTTCAACGTCGGGTTCGGGCTCCAAATCGTCCTAAAAGTTTAATTGCAAAATAAAAAATTTATAACAACAGTGGTTGGTGCTTTTACGCACGTATCTTGTGTTAGAACGAGTATAGATAAGAGAAAAAGGGAAAAAAAGGTTTTTTTTTTCACTAATTTTAGGGTGTGGTTACTTGTCTGGATGGACCCGTTCGGGGTTTTGAGAGTAGCCAATCTTCGTCATGGGCTGTCAAGTGTAAGTATGAGGGGAAACAAGTTAGAAAAAATAACCATCGGAATGATATAAGGTAATAGCAAAGCATTTTGATTACTTGGTCACCAAGTAAACTTTTTTCAACGTCAGGTTCGGGCTCCAAATTGTTCCAAAAGTTTAATTGCAACATAAAAAACTTATAACAAGAGTGTTTGGTGCTTTTACGAACATATCTGGTGTTAAAACGAGTACATATAAGAGAAAGAGAGAAAAAGGCATTTTTTCACTAATTTTAGGGGCTGGTTACTTGTTTAAATGGACTTGTTCCGGGTTCTTAGACGAGCCAATCTTCGTACTTCAATGTGCAGTGTATGGATCAGGGGAAACAAGTAAGAAAAAATAACCATAAAAAACTTCGGTCGCTATGTGAAGATGTGGGAATGACAACGTAATAGCAAGGCATTTTGATTACTTGGTTACCAAGTAAACTTTTTTCAATGTCGGGTTCGGGCTCAAAATCATCTCAAAAGTTTAATTGCAAAATAAAAAAGTTATAACAAGAGTGGTTGGTTCTTTTACGAACGTACCTGGTGTTGAAATGAGTACCTATCAAAGAAAGAGGGAAAAATGCATTTTTCACACTAATTTTAGGGGCTGGTTACATGTCTGAATGGATTTGTTACGGGTTTCGAGAGGATCCAATTTTCAACCTCAAATGTCAAGTGTCTGTATAAGGGTATTCCAATCTTCTGTATTTTTGTGAAGACGTGAGAATGACAAGGTAATAACAAAGCATTTTGATTACTTGGTCACCAAGTAAACTTTTTTCAACGTCCGGTTTGG
>QAOC01041131.1:0-21798 GCA_003255005.1 Begonia fuchsioides | reverse complement strand
GGTCGCTATGTGAAGACGTGGGAATGACAAGGTAATAGCAAGGCATTTTGATTACTTGGTCGCGAGGTAAAATTTTTTCAACGTTGGGTTCGGGATCCAAATCATCCCAAAAGTTTAATTGCATCATAATAATGTGATAACAAGAGTGGTTGGTGCTTTTACTCACGTACCTGGTGTAAAAACGAGTACGGATAAGAGAAAGAGGAAAAAAAACCATTTTTTTGCACTAATTTTAGGGGCTGGTTACTTGTCTAAATGAACTCGTTCCGAGTTCGGAGAGGCGTCAATCTTCATCCTTCGATCTCAAGTGTATGTATGAGGGGAAACAAGTAAGAAAAAATAACCATCGGAAAATTCGGTCGCTATGTGAAGACGTGGGAATGACAAGGTAATAGCAAGGCATTTTGATTACTTGGTCACAAAGTAAACTTTTTTAAACGTCAGGTTCGGGCTCCAAATCATCCCAAAAGTTTAATGGAAACATAAAAAGGTTATAACAACAGTGGTTGGTGCTTTTACTCATGGATCTTGTGTTAAAACGAGTAAATATAAGAGAAAAAGGAAAAAAAAAAGTATTTTTTTCACTAGTTTTAGGGGCTGGTTACTTGTCTTAATGGACCCGTTCCGGGTTTCAAGAGCAGCCAATATTCGTCCTCCGATGTCATGTGTATGTATTAGGGAAAACAAGTAAGAAAAAATAACCATAAGAAACTTCGGTCGCTATGTGAAGACGTGGGAATCACAAGGTAATAGCAAGACATTTTGATTATTGTGTCACCAAATAAACTTTTTTAAACGTCCGGTTTGGGCTCCAAATAATCCCAGAAGTTTAATTGCAATATAAAAATATTATAACAAGAATGGTTAGAGCTTTTACGCACGTATCTAGTGTTAAAACGAGTACAGATAGAAGAAAGAGGGAATAAACCATTTTTTTCCACTAATTTTGGGGGCTGGTTACTTGTCTTATTGGACCCGTTCCGGGTTTCGAGAGGTGCCAATCTTCATCCTCCGATGTCAAGTGTATGTATAAGAGGAAACAAGTTAGAAAAAATAACCATCGAAAACTACGGACGCTATGTGAAAACATGGGAATGACAAGGTAATAGCAAGGCATTTTGATTACTTGGTCACCAAGTATGCTTTTTTCAACTTTAGGTTAGGGCTCCAAATCGTCCCAAAAGTTTAATTGAACCATAAATATGTGATAATAAGAGTGGTTGGTGCTTTTACTCACGTATCTTGTGTTAAAACGATTACAGATAAGAGAAAGAGGGAAAAAACCATTTTTTTGCAATAATTTTAGGTGGTGGTTACTTATCTGAATGGACCCGTTCCGGGTTCCGAGAGGAGCCAATCTTCATCATCTGATGTGAAGTATATGTATGATGGGAAACAAGAAATAAAAAATAACTATCGGAAACTTCGGTCGCTATGTGAAGACGTGGGAATGACAAGGTAATAGCAAGACAATTTGATTACTTGGTCACAAAGTAAACATTTTTCAACGTCAGGTTCGTGCTCCAAATCGACCCAAAAATTTAATTGCAACATAAAAATTTGATAACAAGAGTGGTTGGTGCTTTTACTAACGTATCTGGTGTAAAACGAGTACAGATAACAAAAAGAGGGAAAAAAATCATTTTTTTGCAGTAATTTTAGGGGCTTGTTACTTGTCTAAATGGACCCGTTCAGCGTTTCGAGAGGAGCAATCTTTGTCCTCCGATGTCAAGTGTATGTATGAGGGGAAACAAGTAAGAAAAAATAACCATCGAAAACTTCTGTTGCTATGTGAAGACGTGGGAATGACAAGGTAATAGCAAGGCATTTTGATTACTGTGTCACCAAGTAAACTTTTTTCAACGTCGGGTTCGGGCTCCAAATCATCCCAAAAGTTTAATTGCAAAATAAAAATGTTATAACAAGAGTGGTTGGTGCTTTTACGCACGTATCTGGTGTTAAAACGAGTACCTATAAGAGAAAGAGAGAAATTAAACCATTTTTTTGCACTAATTTTAGGGGATGGTTACTTGTCTTAATGGGCTCGTTCCGGGTTTTGATAGGAGTCAATCTTCGTCCTCCGATGTCAAGTGTATTTATGATGGGAAACAAGTAAGAAAAAATAACCATTGGAAACTTCGGACGCTATGTGAAGACATGAGAATGACAAGGTAATAACATAGCATTTTGATTACTTGGTCACCAAGTAAACTTTTTTCAACATCGGGTTCGGGATCCAAATTGTGCCAAAATTTTAATAACAACATAAAAATGTGATCACAAGAGTGGTTGGTGCTTTTACTCACGTATCTTGTGTCAAAATGATTACAAATAAGAAAAAGAGGGAAAAAAACCATTTTTTTACAATAATTTTAGTGGCTGGTTACTTGTCTAAATGGACCCGTTCTGGGTTCCGAGAAGGGCCAATCTTCGTCCTCCGATTTCAAGTGTATGTATGAGGGGAACAACTAAGAAGAAATAACCAGCAGAAACTTCAGTCGCTATGTGAAGACGTGGGAATGACAAGGTAATAGCATGACATTTTTATTACTTGGTCACCAAGTAATAACAAGAGTGGTTGGTGCTTTTACCCACGTATCTTGTGTTAAAACGAGTACAAATAAGAGAAAGAGGGAATAAAAACATTTTTTTGCTCTAATTTTAGGGGCTAGTTACTTGTCTGAATGGATGCGTTACGGTTCCGAGAGGAGTAAATCTTCTTCCTCGGATATCAAGTGTATGTATTAAGGGAAACAAGTAAGAAAAAATTATTATTTGAAATTTCGGTCGCAATGTAAAGACGTGAGAATAACAAAGTAATAACAAAACATTTTAATTACTTGGTCACCAATTAAACTTCAACGTCGGGTTCGGGATCCAAATTGTCCCAAAATTTAATTGCATTATAAAAAAGTTATAACTAGAGTAGTTTGGTGCTTTCACGCACGTATCTGGTGTTAAAACGAGTAAAGATCAGAGAAAGAGGAAAAAAAGAATTTTTTACATTAATTTAAGGGGCTAGTAACTTGTCTGAATGGATCCGTTTTGGGTTCTAAGAGGAGCCAATCTTCTTCCTCCGATTTGAAGTGTATTTATGAAGGGAAACAAGTAAGAAAAAATAACCATCCAAAACTTTGGTAGCTATGTGAAGACGTTGGAATGACAAGATATACCAAGTAAAAAATTTTCAACATCGGGTTCGGGCTCCAAATCGTCAAAAAAGTTTAATTACAACATAAATAAGTTATATAAAGAGTTGTTAGTGCTTTTACGCACGTATCAGATGTTAAAACGAGTACAGATAAGAGAAAGATGGAAAAAACATTTTTTGCACTACTTTTAAGGAAAGGTTACTTGTCTGAATGGATCCGTTCTGTGTTATGAGAGGAGCCAATCTTTTTATGTATGAGAGAAAACAAGTAAGAAAAAATCATCATTTGAAATTTCTGTCGCAATGTAAAGACGTAGAAATGACAAGGTAATAACAAAGCATTTTGATTACTTGGTCACCAAGTAAACTTTTTTCAACATCCGGTTCGGGCTCCAAATTGTCCTAAAAGTTTAATTGCAACATAAAAAGGTTTTAACAAGACTGGTTGGTGCTTCTACGCACGTATCTGGTGTTAAAACGAGGACAAAAAAAGGAAAAAATGCATTTTTTGCATTAATTTTAGGGGCTTGTTACTCGTCTGAATGGAACCGTTTCGGGATCCAAGAGGAGCCAATCTTCGTCATCCGTTGTCAAGTGTATGTATGAGGGGAAACAAGTAAAAAAAAATAACCATCAGAAACTGTGGTCGCTATGTGGAGGCGTGGGAATGACAAGGTAATAGCAAGGCGTTTTGATTACTTGGTCACAAACTAAACTTTTTTAACGTCGGGTTCGGGCCCCAAATCATCCCAAAAGTTTAATTGCAACATAAAAATGTTATAAAAAGAGTGGTTTGTGCTTTAACGGACATATCTGGTGTTAAAATGAGAACAGATAAGAGGAAAAAGGAAAAAAAGACATTTTTTCGCACTAAGTTTAGGGGCTGGTTACATGTCTGAATGGATAAGTTACGGGTTTTGAGAGAAGCCAATCTTCGTCCTCCGATTTCAAGTGTATGTATAAGGGGAAACAAGTAAGAAAAAATAACCATCACAAACTTCGGTTGCTATGTAAAGACGTGGTAATGACAAGGTAATAGCAAGACATTTTTATTATTTGGTCACCAAGTAAACTTTTTTCATTGTTGGGTTCGGGCTCCAAATCATCCCAAAAGTTTATTTCAAACATAAAAAGTTATAACAAGAGTATTTGGTACTTTTACGCAAGTATATGGTGTTAAAACGAGTACAGATAAGAGAAAGAGGAAAAAAAAAGCATTTTTTTGCACAAATTTTATGGGCTGGTTAATTCTCTGAATGGACCTTGTCGGAGTTCTGAGAGCAGCCAATCTTTGTCCTCCGTTGTGAAGTGTATGTATGAGGGGAAACAATTAAGAAAAAATAACTATCAGAAACTTCGGTCGCTATATGATGGCGTGGCAATGTCAAGGTAATAGCAAGGCATTTTGATTACTTGGTCACAAAGTTAACTTTTTTCAACGTCGGGTTCGGGCTCTAAATCGTCCCAAAAGTTTAACTGCAACATAAAAAAGTTATAACAAGAGTGGTTGGTGCTTTTACGCACGAATTTGGTGTTAAAACGAGTACAGATAAGAGAAAGAGGGAAAAAAAAGCTTTTTTTGCACTAATTTTAGGGGCTGGTTACTTGTCTAAATGGACCAGATCCGGGTTCCTAGAGGAGCCAATCTTCATCCCTTGATGTCAAGTGTATGTATGTGGGGAAACAAGTAAGGAAAAATGACCATCAGAAACTTCGGTAGCTATGTGAAGATGTGGGAATGACAAGGTAATAACAAGGGATTTTGCATACTTGGTCACCAAGTAAATAACCATCAGAAACTTCGGTCGCTATGAAGGGAAACAAGTAAGAAAAAAGAATCATTTGAAACTTCTGTCGCAATGTGAAGACGTGGGATTGAGAAGGTAATAACAAAGCATTTTGATTACTTGGTCACCAAGTAAACTTTTTTCAACGAACGGTTCGGGCTCCAAATCATCCCAAAAGTTTAATTGCAAGATAAAAAAGTTATAACAAGAGTGGTTGGTGCTTTTACGGACGTATCTGGTGTTTAATCGTGTACAGATAAGAGAAAGAGGGAAAAAGTCATTTTTTGCACTAATTTTTGGGGCTGGTTACTTGTCTTAATGGACCTGTATGTTGACGGGAAAAAGAGGAGCCAATCTTCAACCTCAGATGTCAAGTGTATGTTGACGGGAAACAAGTAAGAAAAAATAACAATCAAAAACTTCGGTCGCTATGTGAAGACGTGGGAATGACAAGGTAATGGCAAGGTATCTTTATTACTTGGGCACCAAGTATCTTTTTTTTAACATCGGGTCCGGGCTCCAAATTATCCAAAAAGTTTATGTCGCTATGTGAAGGCGTGGTAATGACAAGGTAATAACAAAGCATTTTGATTACTTATTCACCAAGTAAACTTTTTTCAACGTCCGGTTCGGGCTCCAAATTGTCCTAAAAGTTTAATTGCAACATAAAAAGGTTATAACAAGCATTGTTGGTGCTTTTACGCACGTATCTGGTGTTAAAACGAGTACAGATAAGGGAAAGAGGAAAAAAAGGCATTTTTTTGCATTAATTTTAGGGGCTGGTAACTTGTCTGAATGGTCCCGTTCCGGGTTCCAAGAGTAGCCAATCTTCTTCGTCCGATGTCAAGTGTATGTTTGAGGGGAAACAAGTAAGAAAAATTAACCATCGGAAACTTCGGTCACTATGTGAAGACGCGGGAATGACAAGGTAATAGCAAGGCATTTTGATTACTTGGTCACCAAGTAAACTTTTATCATTGTCGGGTTCGGGCTCTAAATCGTCCTAAAAGTTTATTTCCAACAAAAAAAAAATTATTACAAGAGTAGTTTTTCCATTTATTTTAGGGCTGGTTACTTGTCTTAATTGATCCGTTACGGGTTCCGAGAGGAGCCAATCTTCGTCCTCGGATGTCAAGTGTATGTATGTGGGGAAACAAGTAAGAAAAAATAATAATTTGAAACTTCGGTCACTATGTGAAGACGTGGGAATGACAAGGTAATAACAAAGCATTTTGATTACTTGGTCACTAACTAAACTTTTTTCAACGTCGGGTTCGGAGTCCAAATTATCCCAAAAGTTAAATTGCAACATAAAAATGTTATAACAAGAGTTGTTGGTGCTTTTATGCACGTATATGGTGTTAAAACGAGTACCGATAAGAGAAAGAGAAAAAAAACCATTTTTTTGCACTAATTTAAGGGGCAGGTAACTTGTATGAATGGACTTGATCCGGGTTCCGAGAATTGTCAATCTTCATCCTCCGATTACAAGTGTATGTATGAGGCGAAAAAAGTAGAAAAATTAACCATCGAAAACTTCTGTCGCTATGTGAAGACATGGGAATGACAAGGAAATAGCAAGGCATTTTGATTACTTGGTCACCAAGTAAACTTTTTTCAACGTCGGTTTCGGGCTCCAAATCGTCCCAAAATTTTAATTGCAACATAAAAATGTTATAACAACAGTGGTTGGTGATTTTACGAACATATCTGGTGTTAAAATTATTGCAGATAAGAGAAAGAGGGAAACAAAGGCATTTTTTTTCCCTAATATTAAGGACTAGTTAGTAGTTTGAATGGACCCATTCCGAGTTCCGAGAGGAGCCAATCTTTGTCCTCCAATGTCTAGTGTATGTATGAGGGAAACAAGTAAGAAAAAATAACCATCGGAAACTTCAGTCGCTATGTGAAGACGTGGGAGTGGGAATGACAAATAATAGCAAAGCATTTTAATTACTTGGTCACCAAGTAAACTTTTTTCAACGTCGAGTTCGGGGTCCAAATTATCCCAAAAGTTTAATTGCAACATAAAAAAGTTATAAAAAGAGTTGTTGGTGCTATTACACACGTATATGGTGTTAAACGAGTATAAATAAGAGATATAGGGGAAAAAAGGCATTTTTTAGCACTAAATTTAGGGGCTGGTTACTTGTCTGAATGGACCTATTACGGGTTCCAAGAGGAGTCAATCTTCGTCCTTCGATGTTGAGTGTGTGTATGAGTGGAAACACGTAAGAAAAAATAACCATTAGAAACTTCGGTTCCTATGTAAAGACGTGGCAATGACAAGGTAATAGCAAGACATTTTTATTACTTGGTCACCAAGTAAACTTTTTTCATTGTCGGGTTAGGGGTCCAAATCATCCCAAAAGTTTAATTGCAACATAAAAAAAGTTATAACAAGAGTGGTTGGTGCTTTTACGGGCGTATCTAGTGTTAAACCGAGTACAAATAAGAGAAAGAGGGAAAAATGCATTTTTTGCACTAATTTTTGGGACTGGTTACTTGTCTTAATGGACCCGTTCTGGGTTCCGAGAGGAGCTAATCTTCGTTCTCCAACGTGAAGTGCATATGTGAGGTGAAACAAGTAAGAAAAAAAAAACCATCAGAAACTTCGGTCGCTATTTGAAAACGTGGGAGTGACAAGGTAATAGCAATGCACTTTGATTACTTGGTCACCAAGTAAATTTTTTCAACATCAAGTTCGGGCTCCAAATCATCCCAAAAGTTTAATTGCAACATAAAACTTTTATAAAAAGAGTGGTTGGTGCTTTGACGGACGTATCTGGTGTTAAAAAGAGGACAAATAAGAGAAAGAGGGAAAAAGGGTGCTTTGCACTAATTTTAGGGGTTGGTTACTTGTCTGAATGGACCCATTTTGGGTTTCGAAAGGAGCTAAACTTTGTGCTCCGATGTCCAATGTATGTATGAGGGGAGGGGAAATAAGTAAGAAAAAATAATCATTTGAAACTTTGGTCGCCAAGTGAAGATGTGAGAATGACAAGGTAATAACAAAGAATTTTGATTACTTGGCCACCAAGTAAACTTTTTTCAACATCGGGTTCGGGCTCCAAATCATCCCAAAAGATTAATTGCAACATAAAAAAGTTATAAAAAGAGTGGTTGGTGCTTTTACGCACGTATATGGTGTTAAAACGAGTACAGATAAGAGAAAGAGGAAAAAAATAACTTTTTTTTAATTAATTTTAGGGGCTGGTTACTTGTCTGAATGGATCCGTTCCGGGTTCCGAGAGAAGCCAATCTTCGTCCTCCGATGTCAATTGTATGTATGAGGAGAAACAAATATCAAAAATTAACAATCGGAAACTTCGGTCGCTATGTGAAAAAGTGGCAATGACAAGGTAACAGCAAGGCATTTTTATTACTTGGTCACCAAGTAAACTTTTTTCAACGTCGATTTCGGGCTCCAAATAGTTTTAAAAGTTTAATTGCAATATAAAATTGTTATAACATGAGTGATTGGTGCTTTTACGGACATATCAGGTGTTAAAACGATTACAGATAAGAGAATGAGGGAAAAAAGACATTTTTTGCACTAATTTTAGTGGCTAGTTAGTAGTTTGAAGGGACCCGTTCCTGGTTCCGAGAGGAGCCAATCTTCGTCCTCCGATGTCGAGTATATGTATAAGGGGAAAAAAGTAAGAAAAAATAACCATCGGAAACTTCGGTCGCTATTTGAAGACGTGGGAATGACAAGGTAATAGCAAAGCATTTTGATTACTTGGTCACCAAATAAACTTTTTTCAACGTAGGGTTTGAGCTCCAAATAGTCTTAACAGTTAAATTGCAACATAAAAAAGTTATGGGTTTCGATAGGATCCATTCTTCATCCTCGGCTTTCAAGTGTATGTATGAGGGGAAACAAGTAAGGAAAAATAACCTTCGAAAACTTCGATCGCTATGTAAAGACGTGAGAATGACAAGGTAATAGCAAGGCATTTTGATTACTTGGTTACCAAGTAAACTTTTTAAACGTCAGGTTCGGGCTCCAAATCTTCCCAAAAGTTTAATTGTAATAGAAAAAAGTTATAACAAGAGTTGTTGGTGCTTTTACGGACGTATCTGGTGTTAAAACGATTACAGATAAGAGAAAGAGGAAAAAAAAGCTTTTTTTTGCACTAATTTTAGGGGCTCGTTTCTTGTATCAATGGACCCTTTCCGGGTTCCGAGATTAGCCAATCTTCGTACTCTTATTTCAAGTTTATGTATGAAGGGAAACAAGTAAGAAAAAATAACCATCGGAAACTTCGGTCGCTATGTGAAGACGTGAGAATGACAAGGTAATAGCAAGAAATTTTGATTACTTGCTCACAAAAAAAAACTTTTTTCAACGTCGGGTTCGTGCTCCAAATTATCCGAAAAGAGTAATTGCAACATAAAAAAGTTATAACAAGAGTGGTTGGTACTTTTACGCACGTATCTAATGTTAAAACAAGTACATATAAGAGAAAGAGGGAAAAAAAGGTATTTTTTGCACTAATTTTAGGGGCTTGTTACTTGTATGAACGGAAAAGTTATGAGTTTTGATAGGAGCCAATCTCAATCTTCGGCTGACAAGTGTATGTATTAGGGGAAACAAGTAAGAAAAAAAACCATCGTAAACATCGGTCGCTATGTAAAGACAAGGGAATGACAAGGTAATAGCAAGGCATTTCGATTACTGGTCACCAAGTAAAATTTTTTCAACGTCGGGTTCGGGTTCCAAATCTTCCTAAAAGTTTAATTGCAACATAAAATAGTTATAACAAGAGTTGTTGGTGATTTTACGGGCGTATCTGCTCTTAAAACGATTACAGTAAAGAGAAAGAGGAAAAAAAAACATTTTTTATACTAATTTTAGGGGCTGGTTACTTGTCTGACTTAACTAGTTATGGGTTTCGAGAGGAGCCAATCTTCGTCTTCCGCTGTCAAGTGTATGTATGAGGGGAAAAAAGTAGGAAAAAATAACCATCGGAAACTTATGTCGCTATGTGAAGACGTGAGAATGACAAGGTAATAACAAAGCATTTTGATTACTTGGTCCCAAGTAAACTTTTTTCAACGTCAGGTTCGGGCTCCAAATCTTTCAAAAAGTTTAATTGCAACATAAAAAAGTTATAACAAGAGTTGTTCATGCTTTTACGGACTTATCTGGGGTTAAAACGAGTACAGATAAGAGAAAGAGGAAAAAGATGCATTTTTTGCACTAATTTTATGAGCTGGTTACTTTATGAATGGACCCTTTTCAGGTTCCAAGAATAGTCAATCTTCGTACTCCGATGTCAAGTGTATGTATGAGGGGAAACAAATAAGAAAAAATAACCATCGGAAATTTCGGTCGCTATGTGAAGTATATGTATGAGGGGAAACAAGTAAGAAAAAATAACGATCGTAAACTTCGGTCGCTATGTGAAGGCGTTGTAATGACAAGGTAAAAGCAAGGAATTTTGCATACTTGGTCACCAAGAAAACTTTTTTCAACATCGGGTTCAGGCTCAAAATCCTTAAAAAAGTTTAATTGCAACATAAAAAAGTTATAACAAGACTGGTTGGTGCTTTTACGGACGTATTGGGTGTTAAAATGAGTAAAAATAAGAGAAAGAGGGAAAAATGAATTTTTTGTACTAATTTTAGGGGATGGTTACTTGTTTGAATGGACCCGTTCCAGGTTCCGAGAGGAGAAAATCTTCGTCCTCCGATGTCAAGTCTATGTATGAGGGGAAACAAGTCAGAAAAAAATAATCATTTGAAACTTCGGTCGCTATGTAAAGACGTGGGAATGACAAGGTAATAGCAAGACATTTTGATTACTTGGTCACCAAGTAAACTTTTTTCAACATCAAGTTTGGGCTCCGAGAGGAGCCAATCTTCGTCCTCCGATGTCAAGTGTATGTATGAGGGAAAACAAGTGAGAAAAAATAACCATTGGAAATTTCGGTCGTTGTGTGAAGACGTAGGAAGGACAAGGTAATAGCAAGGCATTTTGATTACTTGGTCAATTAAACTTTTTTCAACATTGGGTTCGGGCTCCATATCATTCCAAAAGTGTAATTTCAACATAAAAAAGTTATAACAACAGTGGTTGGTGCTTTTACGCACGTATCTGGTGTTAAAACGAGTACAAATAAGATAAAGAGGCAAAAAAAAGGCATTGTTTCGCACTAATTTTAGTGGTTGGTTACTTGTTTGAATGGACCCATTTTGGGTTCCGAGAGGAGACAATCTTTGTCCTCCAATGTCAAGTGTATGTATAAGAGGAAACAAGTAAGAAAAAATAACCATTGGAAACTTCAGTCGCTATGTGAAGACCTGGCAATGACAAGATAATAGCAAGGCATTTTAATAAACTTGGTCACGAAGTAAACATTTTTCAATGTCGGGTTCGGGGTCCAAATCGTCCAAAAATTTTCATTGCAACATAAAAAAGTTACAACAAGAGTGGTTTGTGCTTTTAAGCACGTATCTTGTGTTAAAACGATTACAGATAATAGAAAGATGGAAAAAGGCATTTTCTTGCACTATTTTTTAAGGGCTAGATACTTGTTTGAACGGACACGTTCCGTGTTTCAAGAGGAGCTAATCTTCGTCCTCCGATGTCAAGTGTATGTATGGGGGGAAATAAATAAGAAAAAATAACCATCGAAAACTTCGGTCGCTATGTGAAGGCGTTGGAATGACAAGGTAATAGCAAAACATTTTGATTACTTGTTCACCAAGTAAACTTTTTTCAACGTTGGGTTTGGGCTCCAAATCATCCCAAAAGTTTAATTGCTACATAAAAAAGTTATAACAAGAGTGGTTGCTCTTTTTACGGACGTAACTGGTGTTAAAACTAGTGCAGATAAGAGAAAGAGGGAAAATGCATTTTTTGCACTAATTTTAGGGGTTGGTTACTTGTATGAATGGACCAGTTATGGGTTTAGAGAGGCGCCAATGTTCGTCCTCTGATGGCAAGTTTATGTATGAGGGGAAACAAGAAAGAAAAAATAACCATCGAAAACTTCAGTCGCTATGTGAAGGCGTGAGAATGACAAGGTAATAGCAAGGCTTTTTTGATTACTTGGTCACCAAGTAAACATTTTCCAACATCATGTTCGGGCTCCAAATCATCCCAAAAGTTTAATTGTAAAATAAAAAAGTTATAACAAAAAAGGTTGGTGCTTTTACGGAAGTATCTGCTGTAAAAAAAAGTACAGATAAGGGAAAGAGGTAAAAAAGGCATTTTTTGCACTAATTTTAGGGGCTGGTTAGTTTTTTGCATGGACACGTTCCGTGTTTTAAGAGGAGCCAATCTTCGTCCTCCGATGTCAATTGTATGTATGTGGGGAAATAAGTAAGAAAAAATAACCATCGAAAACTTCGGTCGCTATGTGAAGGCGTTGGAATGACAAGGTAATAGCAAAGCATTTTGATTACTTGGTCACCAAGTAAACTTTTTTCAACGTCGGGTTTGGGCTCCAAATCATCCCAAAAGTTTAATTGCTACATAAAAAAGTTATAACAAGAGTTGTTGCTCTTTTTACGGACGTAACTGGTGTTAAAACTAGTACATATAAGAGAAAGAGGCAAAAAAAGATATTTTTTGCACTAATTTTAGGGGCTGGTTCCTTTTCATAAAAAAGTTATAAAAAGAGCCGTTGGTGCTTTTATACACTTATCTGGTGTTAAAACGAGTACAAATTAGAGAAAGAGGGAAAAATGCATTTTTTGCACTAATTTTATAGGTTGGTGACTTGTCTGAATGGACCAGTTATGGGTTTAGAGAGGCGCCAATCTTCGTCCTTCGATGTCAACTTTATGTATGAGGGGTAACAAGAAAGAAAAAATAACCATCGGAAACTTCAGTCGCTATGTGAAGGCGTGAGAATGACAAGGTAATCACAAGGCATATTTAATTACTTGGTCACCAAGTATACTTTTTCCAACATCGTGTTCGCTCTCCAAATCATCACAAAAGTTTAATTGCAACATAAAAAAGTTATAACAAAAGTGGTTAGTGCTTTTACGGAAGTATCTGCTGTTAAAAAAAGTACAGATAAGAGAAAGAGGTAAAAAAGGCATTTTTTGCAATAATTTTAGGGGCTCGTTACTTGTTTGAATTGAGCGTTCCGGGTTCCGAGAGGAGCCAATCATCGTACTCCGATGTCAAGTGTAAGTATGAGGGGAAACAAGAAAGAAAAAATAATCATCGGAAACTTTGGTCGCTATGTGAAGACGTGAGAATGAAAAGGTAATAGCAACACATTTTGATTACTTGGTCACCAAGTAAACTTTTTTCAACTTTAGGTTCCGGCTACAAATCGTCTCAAAAGTTTAATTGCAACATAAAAAAGTTATAACAAGAGTGATTGGTGCTTTTGCAAACGTATCTTTTGTTAAAACGAGTACAGATAAGAGATTGTTTCACACTAATTTTAGGGGGTGGTTACTTGTCTGAGTGAATCCATTACAGGTTCCAAGAGGAGCCAATCTTGGACCTCAGAAGTCAAGTGTATGTATGAGGGGAAACGAGTAAGAAAAGATAACAATCGGAAACTTCGGTCGCTATGTGAAAATGTGGGAATGACAAGGTAATAGCAAGGCATTCTGATTACTTGGTCACCAAGAAAACTTTTTCCAACGTCGGGTTCGGGCTCCAAATCGTTCCAAAAGTTTAATTGCAATATAAAAATGTTATAACAATAGTGGTTTGTATTTTTGCGGACATATCTGGTGTTAAAACGAGTACAGATAAGAGAACGAGGAAAAAATAGGCATTTTTTGGTACTAATTTTAGGAGCTGGTTACACGTCTGAATTGTTCCGTTACGGGTTCCGAAAGGAGCCAATTTGTGTCCTCAGATGTCAATTGTATCTATGAGGGGAAACAAGTAAGAAACTTCTATCGCTATGTGAAGACGTGAAAATGACAAGGTAATAACAAAGCTTTTTTATTACTTGGTCACCAAGTAAACTTTTTTCAACATGCGGTTCGGGCTCCAAATCATCCCAAAAGTTTAATTGCAAAATAATAAAGTTATAACAAGAGTGATTGGTGCTTTTACGCACGTATCTGGTTTTAAAATGTGTACATATAAGATAAAGAGGGAAAAAAGGCCTTTTTTTGCACTTATTTTAGGGGCTGGTTTCTTGTTTGAATGGAAAAGTTATGGGTTTTGAGAGGAGTCAATCTTCGTCCTCGGCTGTCAAGTGTATGTATGAGGGGAAACAAGTAAGAAAAAATAACCATCGAAAACTTCGATCGCTATGTGAAGACGTGGGAATGACAAGAAAATAGCACGAGATTTTGATTACTTGGTCACCAAGTAATCTTTTTTAAACTTCAGGTTCGGGCTCTAAATCATCCGAAAAGTTTAATTGCAACATAAAAAACTTATAACAAGAGTGGTTGGTGCTTTTACGCACGTATCTGGTGTTAAAGCGAGTACAAATAAGAGAAAAGGGGAAAAAATGCATTTTTGCGTTAATTTTAGGGGCTGGTTACTTTTCTGAATGGACCCGTTTTGGTTTTTGAGAAGAGTCAATCTTCGTCATCGGCTGTCAAGTGTATCTATGAGGGGAAACAAGTAAGAAAAAATTACCATCGAAAACTTTGGTCGCTATGTGAAGGCGTTGGAATGACAAGGTAATAGCAAAGCATTTTGATTACTTGGTCACCAAGTAAACTTTTTTCAACATCGGGTTTTGACTCTAAATCATCCTAAAAGTTTAATTGCCACATAAAAAAGTTATATCAAGAGTGGTTGGTGCGTTTACGCACATATTTAAAACGAGTACAAATAAGAGAAAGATGGAAAAAAAGGAATTTTTGAACTAATTTTAGGGGCTGGTTACTTTTTTGAATGGACCTGTTCCGTGTTCCGAGAGGAGCCAATCTTCGTCCTCCGATGTCAAGTGTATGTATGAGGGGAAACAAGTAAGAAAAAATAACCATCGGAAACTTCGGTCGCTATGTGAAGACGTGGGAACGACAAGGTAATAGCAAGGCATTTTGATTACTTGGTCACCAAGTAAACTCTTTTCAACTTTGGGTTCGGGCTCTAAATTGTCCTAAAAGTTTATCTGCCACATAAAAAAGTTATAATAAGAGTGGTTGGTGTAACACCCCACTTTTCTAGGTAACCTAAGCCTATAGGAATATAGCACGTTTTTAAGGGTACAATATGCGTTAAGAGATGATGGATGTTGAGGTGGAATTACACTTTTGGAAATAGTAATTTAGATGATTTGGAAACAAAGTTGGATGTTAGAATTGGTAGTTGATAAAGTAAGGTCAATGTGAAAGTTGGACTAAATCAGTTTAAGTGTTGAATGAAAGTTTGAGAAAATGGAAAATGAAAGGTTGTGAATGAAGGACTAGTCGACCTATGAATAGTATTGGTCGACACCTTGGTCGTGAGGAACTTGATCCGGTCGACCTAAGTTAGAAACCGGTCGACCGTTGCAAGGTGAACCACCTTGACACAATGTCAAGATTAGCCAATTTCAGAGATTTTACGTTCTTCAAATGAGTTTAAGTTCTGTTCATGCAATTTAATAGACTTGTTGATGGAACTATAGCAACAAAAATTACTCAATTTGGAGGTTTGTAGAGAAAGTTATGGGTTTTGGAAATTTATATTTAGTAACAACCACAAGGTTGAAAATTGATAACTTGGTAGTTTTAGTTTTCCTATTTTATTATGATACATATGAGCTTCAGTGACAAATTAATCAAATAAAAAATTATAGATGACATCAAAAGGAGAAGATTGATAGGTTGAACAACTCAATTGGAGTTTTGGTGCGAAAGTTGTACATGTTAGAAGTTGACAAATGAAAACTGGACTAAGGAAATATAAACTTTTGAGCGATGTTTGGTGTTTCATATAATTGATACCTTTAATCTCTTAATTTGACGTTTATGTCTTCTACAAAGTTAAACTAGACTTAATAAAAAATAGAATGATGTTTGAATCATAGAAATAAAAGTAGTATAACAAAAGTTATGAAAGGTTTAACTTCTCGTTGACCTATGAACAATGTCCGGTCGACACAATGAATACTTTTGGTCGACCCCAGGATTGAGGAGGGGTCGACACAATTTTATGCTTTAGGTTGACCCCATGATTTAGGAAAGGTCGACACAATTGAATACTTTAGGTCGCCCCAAGGATTTAAGAGGGGGGACACAAGTCACTTTGGAACACTTTGGGTCGACACCATGGACGAGCGGTCGATCGGTTGTGGATTTCAAGCAATGCATACTCTGGGTTTTGTCAACATAGGTTGACACACGTTAGTTTTCTAAATTTCATGTCTTTTAAAAAGTTATAGTGGACTCTTTAAGGAAAAATTTGACACCTTAATCATTAGAAATGGATCATTATCGTGAAAGTTATGAATCTTAGAACCCAAGAATTGGTAACAAAGGTCGGGTTAGAATTTGGTAACAGAGAAGTTTATGTGTTCGAATCATATCATGCAATAGAAGAGCCTAATTGGAAAATATTTCTTCTACAAATTTGTGTTAGACATCTAATTAAAAAGATTGGTAGGTAGATCCACTCAATTGGAGTTTTTTAGAGAAAGTTATGCTTATTTGAAGTTGGTAAAGAAAATCTAGACTACAGAGTTATGGACTTTTGAGCGATGCTAGGAATTTTATATATTTGGTTATGTTTAACTATTATTTTGAAGTTTACGTCTTCTACCAAGTTACAGTCAACTAAATGAGGAAACAATGGGTTTTTTAATTATGGAAATCAGAATTGTGAAGCAAAAGTTATGAAACAATTAAAAGATCAACACCTTGAACTCTCGAGCTGATTAAGGGTTACACCTTGAATGAGAGGTTGACACTTTATTACTGAAATGTTGAATTTTAAATTGAATTTTTAAGGAAGTTAATCTATGATTAATTAAGGATGGACCAATAGGAAATTGCCCCGTGGATTAAGAGATGGTTAGCTTGGATGGTGACACTTCATGCTTGACACCTCATGCTTTTCTTTAAGCTTCACACCACCACCTTCTTTCTCTCTCTTTTGTTTATTATGAAAGAGAGCTTTGTCTGATAAGGAGACCACGAAACTCTCTTCTTCTCCTCCGGTTTTCTCTCATTCAAAGAGCTCAAGGGGTGAATTGGAAGAATTGACACCACTTGTGCAAAATAAATGAGTGTTTTGTGCACTATCTCTAGTAATCGGTAAAGAAGAAGAGAAAAACCCAGCAAGCAAAAGGGTTCTATCAAAATTCTACACATCCTAATGTATTTAATTTAGCCCTAGAATCTTTAATTTCAATTCAGAGTAGAATAAGATTTGGAATTGTGTATTGTTTTAATCTTATGCAAATTTATTCTGGAAAAATCAAGAATCTAGACAGGTTCTTGGGTTTTGGAAATTCTGAATTCTTGTGATGGTTTTCTGAGTCTGTTGCCTTCTACAAAGTTGTATTAGACAAGTAAAAAAAGATAATACCTTTCGATTTACTAAAATTGGAGCTGTACAGATTAAGTTATCTAATTTGGAAGTTACTCTTTAAATAGAACCAGTTATCCAAAAATGTTTTTCTGCCGAGTTTTATAGTTGCATTCTTTTGGGAATGTTCTGTTGGTTTATTAGAGTTTATGTCTTCTGACAAAATGTAACAGACATCCTAATAAAGAGGTAGCCACTTTAATTACTGTAAATAAATATTTAAATAAAAAGTTATGAAATTTTTAAATGGCTGTAAAGATAAAGATTTCAATTCTGGAATGTTTACAGCAGTTTTGTAGTTCTGCGTTTTACATGATGTTCAGGTGATCAATTAATTTTTGTGTCTTCTAATGAAATTCAATTGACACCTAAACGGAGATTATGGCACATATTTTGAGTCCATTAGATCAGTATAGTGTGAGTAATGGTCTTTACACTAGGCTATAAAATCAGGGAAGAATATATAAAATCTGATTTGGTAATTCATTATTAGGGTTGTCAATTTGAGAACGGTGGTTGATCAATTCAGTTCATTGAAGCAAAGAACCTAAGGTAAGTAATTATGCATGTGTTTGGCCCCTTTGGGGACGGCATCATAAAGAGTAGGATTAAGGTTGTATGATTAGGTGTTAATTAAATCAAGTATGAAATGAACATGTTACATTAAGTATGTATTGAATTCTGTTAGGGGTGTATCGTACCGTGCACCAAACCAATAATATGGGCTTGATTTGTGTTTGTATGCCATTGGTTGTGATTGTATATTATGCTAGGTATCGACTAAGTATATAAAGCATGAAAAGTATGTAAAGTACGATTAGTAACAAAGATAGTATTTACATTGGAGATGTTTGTGCTATGTTGATTGCATGATGTTAAGTTATCAAGCTATGCATGAATTATATTAAATTATAAAGTATTGCATAAAATCATGCTCATGCATCATGTTTAATGAAAAGAACAAAAATGTTTTCCATGCATGTTTTCAAAACGTCGCCCAACTGTATGTTGAGGATGGGATATGGGGAGAGCTGTCTCAAGGGAGGCCAGATGGTGCTAATACCCTATCCCAAGAATTCTCTCATACGATGCATGAAAAATGTCAAGCAAGTAAAGATCAAGATTAAGAAACCTCGGGGGTGGAGTTGAATTGGCTGCCTTTCCGAGCGGGCCAGATGGTGTTCTGTGACCTTCCCGTGAGGAAGGCCAGATGGTGCCATTCTCTCCCTTACGTGTGCCCGTTTATTATGTCAAGAATGAAGATCAAGTATCAGGTTAAGACTAAAGATAAAGAACAAAATAAAGCATGGTTTTAAACGTGACATGAGCATTTTAGGCATGTGGGTGATATGATTTCTTATTCGTTAAGCTTTATGATGTAGGTGATGAAGCTCGAGATGAGGAATTTAGTCATCTTCACGTGCCATTATACGATGATGGAGCTACTTTGGAGCGGGATGTTTACGAAACCAAGTGACGACCCGTGGGTGAAAGAAGAAAGAAGTTTTAAATATTTTATTAAGTTTTATGAAAAATTGTTTGAACGAATTGACACGTTTTGGATTATCATGTTAAGAACTTTTGTTAAGCAATTTGATGGGCAATGCTTGAATATTTTGTACTATTGCCTATCTATGACATGTAATGAATGAAATGGTATTTTGATATATATTTCTACGATGTTTTTTTTATAAGTATGACGAGATCACAGTTTTAACAGTTTTTAATGTGTTACGCTTCCGCTATGATTTTAAATCAAGAGTTTTGAATAAGATTTTAAAAAGAAAAACTTTACTGCTGTTTTTAAAGAACGAGATGTTACAGTTGGTGCTTTTACGGACGTATCTAGAGTTAAAACGACTACAGATAAGAGAAAGAGGGAAAAAAAACATTTTTTTGCACTAATTTCAGGAGCTGGTTACTTGTCTGAATGGACTTATTCTGGGTTTCAAGAGAAGCAAATCTTCGTCCTCTGATGTCAAGTGTATGTATGAGGGGAAACAAGTAAGAAAAAATAACCATCAGAAACTTCGGTCGCTATGTGAAGACATGGGAATGACAAGGTAATAACTAGGCATTTTGATTACTTGGCCACCAAGTAAAATTTTTTCAACATCGGGTTCGGGCTCCAAATCATCCCAAAAGTTTAATTGCTACATAAAAAAGTTATAACAAGAGTGGTTGGTACTTTTATGCACGTATCTAGTGTTAAAACGAGTATAGATAATAGAAAGAGGGAAAAAAGCCATTTTTTTGCACTAATGTTAAGGGCTGGTTAGTTTTCTGAATGGACTCGTTCCGGGCTTAGAGAGGAGCCAATTTTCGTTCTTCGATGTCAAGTGTATGTATGAGGGGAAACAAATAAGAAAAAATAACCATCGGAAACTTCGGTCGCTATGTGAAGGAGTGGGAATGACAAGGTAATAGCAAGACATTTTGATTACTTGGTCACCAAGTAAACTTTTTTCAAGATCGTGTTTGGGCTCCAAATCGTCCCAAAAGTTTAATTGCAACATAAAAAAGTGATAACAAAAGTGGTTGGTGCTTTTACGGACGTCTCTGGTGTGAAAACGAGTACAAATAAGAGAAAGAGGGAAAAATATATTTTTTTGCACTAATTTTAGGGGCTGGTTACTTGTCTGAATGGACCCATTCTGGGTTTTGAGAGGAGCCAATCTTCGTCCTCCTAGGTCAAGTGTATGTGTAACACCCATTTTTTTTTTTTTTTTAAAAAACACATACTAACTTTTCACAATTAAGATAAACTCGTCAATTTGAAATCCTTGAGATAAAATACAGCGGAAGACTTTCCTTTAACTTCATCAAAATCAATTACATTCGAAATAAGTAATCCAAAACATACTTATACTTTAACATTAAACCAAGTTATTACAAAACAGTTATAAACTAAACATAATATTATACATTAGTTTTTAAACAAAACATTTTCCATTTACATGAGCCACCCACCGGTCAAAATCGCACTAACAGCCACAAACTTCAACGATGGACGTACTTCACCACCTCGAGCATCTATCAGCGGTAAGTAAAACCCACGGTATTTGTTTCATCACCTACATTACAAAGTTAATTTAATGAGCCTAACGNGTGGACGATTTTTATTGATGGACTTGAAAGGATTATTGATTTTGTTTGATAAAAGACATAAAAGGGGTGAGGGCTGTCATTATTCACCCCCAAGCCACGATTTTCTCCCACCCACGATCATCTCTTCAATTCTCCCTCTCCCGATCTCCTACTCTAGCCCAAAAAGAAAGTGAGATCCACCAAAGAAAAAAGGGTTGTGAAGAAAAAAAAAGTGAGTGAGTGGGTTATTATCAAGGTATTGAAGGAGGAGACCCAAGCAAATTCGTGGAAGCTTAAGTTCAAGGTACTTTTGCATCCTTTGAAGTTATTTAAGTTCAGTAAGGATAATATGATGGTTTTGGTTGAATTGATGGGTGAAAATGGAAGATTTCATGTTGAATGTGTGAAATCGGTTAAGTATGAACAGAGTTAGGGTTTTTAATATTCGGTCACAATGTTGCCCGAATTGGAGTTTAAACCCTTAATAAGAGTTATAGTAGACTCATAGAGTGATATATAGCCGTTGGAATCACTTGATTTGGAGCTTTGTAGATGAAGTTATGGGTTTTACAAGTTAGTAGGAAAAACTGGGAAAACTTATGTCGACATAACGTGGGTTATGTCGACCGAAGTTCGATTTCCAGAAAGCGTGCTCTCTGTTTTGTCACTTCGGTCGACCCATTCTTGGGTTATGTCGACCGAACACTCATTGACACCTTATGATACGTTAGTTTTCTGAACTTGGTGTCTTCTAAGAAGTTAAAGTAGACCCTTTAAGGATTAATTTGACACCCATAGCATCACGAATGGATCAATATAGAGGAAGTTAAAGTTTTATGAAGTTAGAATAGGAAACAAACGTTAAGAATTAAGATACGTTATCGAAGTTCTGACTTTTAATGCATGTTTAGGTCATCAATTGGATTAAGAAGGAAATCAAGTGGATTAAGTCAAGAAAGCAGCTAAGGTAAGTTAGCATTTAAGATTATTTGGGCCTTAAGTGGGACTACATTGCAAAGATTAGGATGATTGTTTGATGTGTGCTGCATGTTTGTTGCATGATATGTTTGGTGATGAATGTTTATTTTCATGTAATGTGAAGTGAAGTTTTCATGTTCTTATGGTCATGCATCATAGTTTTACAAAACGTCAACGAACTATTTCATGCATGTTTTACAACGTAGTTGGAGGTAGCGAGATATAATTGGTGGTATGGGACGCTAATTATGTTTCGTCTCCGATGAATTAAGAACTTGAATATCAGAATAGTAAAATAAAGTAAATGGTTATTACAGGCCTGAACACTCCAAGTA